>JAAGNO010016286.1:16198-53235 GCA_033439905.1 Ceryle rudis | reverse complement strand
CTGCCTCACTGCTTTCTGGCTTAAAGGACGGTGGAGTCTTGTTGTTTGACTTTAGGCCATCTTCCCATCCCCCTTTCGTTCTTTCTTTTCCCTCTTCCTTTTTCTCACCACACGGCAGGAAAGCCCATCTCTTTCTTTATCCGTGGGTGGTATGTATTCATCAGCCTAGCTTACCAGATCAGAACAATCGGCAATTGACCGTATGTTGAAAACAGACACGCTCATTAATTTTAGGAGCCAATGTTCACTAACCAAAATGTCTCATGAACTACCCCAGGGGAGCGTGAGGAGATTAGAATTTCAAGCCATGGTGCTGTCACAGTGAAGGAGCTGACACCCCCTTTCTCATCTCAGCCTTTTGGTGGTCAGCTGGGAACTACTCTCCTGGCAGAGGCGGGCAGCTCATGCATAGCAAAAAATGGGCCCTTTTCCTGATGTTTTTGTCCCTTCGCCTGTGCTCGGTGCTAATTAGAAGAGGTAGTCTGTGGTTTCTGTGCCAGCAAGCTATGACACGAAAGCACAGCTCCATAGCTTAACTGGTCTTGTCAGGATATAGGGAGCAACCGTCTCTGGGTTCTCTGCAAATTAAACCACAGTCCAGTTAGATCCACAGTGCAGTCCCCTGGGCAATAAACTACAGTCACTGCTGAAGTAAGAATATCAAGCCACAGCCACCTCAGCCTGCTTAAGCTATTCTGGTAGCTTTGAGTTAGAGATCTCTTTGGTGTTCCTAACACTGAAGACTTCTCCCACCCCCACACACTTCAGAACTTCTGTTCCCTTTCAAGTTTTCTTTTTTGTTCTTTTGTTAAAATCATTTCTCTTCCTTCAAGCCTTTCAAAGCACTTCTGAGGCTTCTCAGTTGCACAAAGAAGGCTTTATGGGTTGAATTCCTAGTTGTATTCCTTATATGAAACATGAAATAGCTAGGAATATGATATAGGCAAGGTTTTTAGCTGTGACTAGTGATTATGGGCCATTCTGTGAGGCTGCTTGCCCACACTGAGACTCCTTAAAGAAGGTTAATTATCATAAGGTGCTGAGCCCTCACTCTTTAAAAATGAGATCCCATTTAGTTGTTTCAAGGCAGACTTTGGAAAATGTACCTATGAAAATGGGGAGAGAGGAGACAAATCACAAATGACCTGGTCATCTATAAAAATTGCATACCTATTTAAGGTGTTAGTGGGCTGTGTTTTAATCACTAGGATACAATAGGCATTATGCTGTATTTGTGAAGGGTGTGTTTTGATGTGCAAGATAGGATTTTTTATCTCTGAGAGAAAGTTTAGTGAGTAAATGGGGAATGCACTGTCATAGTCTGGTGGTTGTGAGTACGTGCGTGCAGAGAAAAGGGGCATTTGCAAGTGATATCCATGCATTATTTTAACAGTAGGAGTTGACCAAGCAATTAGTGGTAAAAATTGTACTGGGAAAAGTCATGATGTGATGTACTTTGTCCCTACTACAGGAAAGCAGCTTTGTGTGTGTGACCAGTGAAGGACTCTGCCTTCTCCTGTCAACCAGGGCACACATCTCCGGTGTAATACTCAGAATATGCATCTGAGCAATATGTAATGAAATCAAGTGTGTGTCTGTGTGGGAGTGGAGAGCTGTTAGCATTTATTGCAACAAAAGGAATTAGTCATCAGAGGGCTTCGTCATGAACTTCTGTTTCACTGCCTTGTATCCCAAGGAAAGAAGAGAAACAGCTTTTTATTAGCACTTTCCCTTGGATCTCCATCCTCCAGTAAAAGTAATTCCTGCAGAAATAACTTTCCCTCTTCTTTTCAGAAGTGAATAAGGGTGGGGATACTGCTAAAAGATTCCAAGTGAAAAGAATGCATAAAGTTTCCCAGGACTTAGTTAGATGTTCATCTACTGTAAGAGCCTCAAAAAAACTGAAGGGTTCAATTGCATATTTGATCTCTTCTCTTGAAAACATTGAATTTTTTAAAAAGGCTCAAAAATATTAAGACAAAAATTGAAAACAAAAAACTTTAAGGGTTTACAAAAAATGGTTGAGGAAATTCACAGGTCAGTGGATTTTTGTGAGAGAATGAAAAGGAAGTAAACACAACTTTTAAGTTGTGTGCAGACAGTTGGTCTTGAACAAACCATGCTCTTTTCTGATATCATGCTCTTGACTACATTGTCAGCAGTGATAACATGCACGGAGTACTGGGTAAACAATTTATAGGTAATGGGCAGGTGTGTGAAGAATCATGACAGCTGTGAAAGCATTCCGTCTTTATTTAAATTTGACCATCTTTGAGACTATTGTTATTCACTAAACTTCAACGATAGTCTGCAGTGCTCAAATTCGTATACTTGTTATGGTGAAAATTCAAACAACTTTTAGAAGCAGCCTGGCAAACTCAGCATCCTGTTCATGTTTTAGAATTGCTGATAAGCAGATCATCATTTCTTGCCTTCCCTCAATTTATTGGCGGGTTGAGATGATTCAAAGAATTTTTGTGAATAATTTTGGACTCCCTAATTGAGATTAGATTTTGATATTCACAGTTTGAGTGAAGTATGCAAGATTTGACTGGACACAGTAAGTCACGTGCTCTTCTTCCTGCTTCCTAATTGGATAATTAGAGTGCAGTCATGGGCGTGACATGAGATTTCCAGAAATTCTCAAAAATATTCAATGTTCATCACTATTTACAGCTGCAGCAATTTCTTTAAGGGCAGCAAACTTGCTTCTGAGGATATCACTAAGCAAAAAGAAGATGCAGTAGTGCCAAAACCAAGGGTCACACCTGGGAAGTCAAAAGATCATTTTCAGTCCTGAGGAAGATTTTCTTTTTTCCCCTTCTTTCCAATCTTATCAGATGCAAGTAGAGAGGAGTCACTTTATCTGAAGAACAGGAAAAACTTTATTTCATGGTCTGCTTTGGCAAAGATGTAGGCTCACAAACTGGACAGATTTTTGTGTAGCTGAACCAGGCAGCAGCCATCTCCCATGTGGCTGTTTTCTGTGAAGGTGCGCTTGGTGTCTCAGAAACAGGAATGAAGATTTTCAGAGACATGTACTGCATGAAGGTGGTTTTCTGCTTCTGTGGGTCAGTGCAGACTGTGTAACCCCACTGCCAGTGATCAGGTCTCAGCTGACTTCTTGTCTTTGAAGTCCTGTTAAATAATGCTGGAACCACTCGGCTCCCTTATTTGGTCATCTTTGAATGGCAACTTAGCATCCCTAAAAAATAAAAAATACTATGACTCAGTATTCAGTTTGCCTTTGAAGATGGGGCCTTAGGGAGTCCCTAAGTCATCTTCCATAGCAAAGGCATCTGCCCCACTAGGATGAAAGTTAACTTTGTCCTTGGAAGCATCTGTGACCTCATACAGGAGGTAATCGTATTTGTCTGTTTTGATCCCTGATGGTTTTAGTTGTATTGCACCAGGGGGGCAGGGAGGGCAGCATTGTTGTCTGGAATCAAATGTAGCATTGTAAATGAGAGCATACCCCTAATTTATATGGTAGTGCTGGAATGTACTCTGGTACATTTATCAACCACGCGTTTCCTCTGCTTCCCCTCACCCTTATCTACTGCCTCTGCATATTGATCAGGCTGTCATTGACATGTCCCCAGTGACACCCAGGTCTCTTCCCTGAGTGGTCACAATTAATACCAGCTGCAGCTGTTACTGTGTGAACAGTTCAAACTGTGTTTTCTACTGCGTGTTACTTCCATTTGTCAACAGGGGATTGACATGCTATTATGCTGTGGGTATACCCATCTTGATCAGAGACATCGGAAGACTTGTCTTGTTCTGCAGTGTAAACTAGATGCATCTTCTGAAAATCTTTCACCTTTTTACTTATTTTTACAAGTCATAAGAACATACAGAAAAAAAAATAGTCTGAGTTGTGTGCAGTTCAGGCATAATGGAAATGTTTGGTGTTTATTCTGTCTTGCTGATTTCTGATTAAGTATTAGCACCTTGTGCATCTAAAAGAATCTTAAATTTTGTTCTGATTGCCGTTTTAAGAACGGGAACTGAATGATATTCTGGTCACTGATATACATTAGCTCATCAATAATTACCTTTATTTCAACTTGTCTGAATTAATGGAAAACCAATTTTCAATTCTCCTTGTATGCTAGAACTGGCAGTTTCAAGAAGCACTTAAACCAAAATTGTTTCTTAACTTTCATCTTGCTGTGGCTGATCAGGTAGCTGTTACATTAGATTTAATTTCCTCTTTGATTTCCTTCTCTGTGGAATGTATACCTTTTTTGAACAGAAAGCTTGTATTATAACTTGAAAATATATTTACAGCTTGGTATTTTTGTCAAGACAGATGCTAAACTAAGATTCCATGCCTGCAGTGATGTCATGTCACTGGATACTGTGGTAGTTGAGTCTACTGCTACTCTAATGGTCTCTGCATTAGAGGACCGGTATCTTTACTGCCATAACTCTACTGTAGTCATTGGAGTTATGTTAGAAGAGAACTTGGCCCAAGTCTATCCTTCTTGAATACTTTATAGCCAGGTAATACAGTATCCCATTGATTTTCCCTTTTTGTCATTTCTCCACATTTTGCCCTCAGAAATGCCTGTTGAGTTATGATCCCATTCTTTTGCTAGGAATTCTGAGCTGCTTCTCAATTTGTTATGATAGCTAGCCTTCCATATTTCTTATTTTTGGCACTGTGCCTTTTACTCCCTTAACAGAAGAAAACATAGGAAACCATTTTGTGTGTTTGTCTGTTCCTGTTTGTTTTGCCTCATTGTTTGAACACATTGGCTGTTTTCAACCACAAGTGTCAAAATTAGGTGATTAAAAGGTTTTATCCTCTGTTTTATGGAAATAAATAAAAAGGTAGCTGTTTGAAACGATGCCACAGAGAAGCTGTGAAGTGAGCTTTGCTGTTTTGGGTGCCACAGTTCTCACAGGAGAAAAATCCAGCCCTGGTGAAAGCTTCTGTCACTACTTTTACCTAGGTTTGAACAGATTTTTAAGAAACTGGCTTGAGCTGGTTCTGTTGCTCATGGTTTAAGGTTCTTAATGCATAGTCCTGTTTGTCTTCTGGAAATTGCATCCATGAAGCTCACTATCTTCCTCCTACTGCAGAGATGGCATTTCTGTAAGGTTCCGTTTAGGATGAAGGACACTCTCTTCATCCACAGTTCTTGATTTTTGTCTGGCACAAATGCCCATAGCATCTCAGTCTTTGCTCACATCAAGTAACTGCAAGGAGCTCCCTGACCCTTTTGTGTTCTTGTGGTGGGTGTCGGCATTGCTTTGGTAAAGGTGGAATTGCCTTGTTTCAGTACGAACACACTCTTCCTGCAGAACTGGTGGTTGTTTTTCTTGCACCTGTGATGACTTTTTTATGTCTTGCCATTCTGCACATTGCTACTTGAAAAATGGTCCTGCTCCAGCTGTAGAATGAGGGTTATCAGAGACATTGCAACCCCAAACTCTTCCTGAGTCTTTCTTTAGTCTATTTTCTCCCCTGTCTTACTATGTAATGAGACAATTAAATACAAACCTGCAAGTTCTGGCACTCACTAGACAGTTGCCCAAATGTTGTGTAAAAATTAACTGCTCTGACACTAAGACAAACAATCAGATGGTGTTCATGTTTGCCATAAATACAACTTCTGATATTTCTGAAGATGAAAGATTCTGACACCTCTTTCTTTTATCTGTATTTGAGGGAAAATTAGCCAAATCTCACTGTTGGAAAACAGATCCCAGCTAAAGAATTTGTCATGTCTCCCATTCCACCCACCCCACCACTGCTCGGTTTTTTTATTCCATTTTTTTTATTTAAAAGCCATCTTAATAACACCTCCCTAAGCTGTCTCTGTAAATAATTGTGTCCTTCTACAGTAACTTAAGCCTTAGCAAGAAATGCAAGATGTCTTAATTTACCCTGCACTGAAAGGAAATTTCTGCATGCAAAGTGATGTTTCATTCATCTCAGCACTAGGACAGCTGCAAAGAAATAATTTTGGACCTTAATTTTCAGAGAGTGTTGATGGGCATTTGGAAGATGAGCAAAATGGGGAGCTCAAAAATTGACAGCAGATCAAGAGAGGACCAGGTACAATTATGTGTCTGAAGAGAGAAGGAGGGTAGATGGGAAGAGGTAAAAACCATGATGGAACAAAGATAAACGAAACAGGGAGGGAAGAGGTAGTGAGAGAGAAGAGCCCAGTTTTCATCTGTTTTCAGCACTGCAGCAAGTCAGAAGAGGCTTGGGTTAATGGAGTGTCTGGGTGAAAGCTTGGCCTGCTCAACAAGCAGAGGAGAGAAATGAGAGACACTGTCAAAGGGAACAAGAAAAGGAAAAGAGAAGGTAAGAGGCTGTAATTCATGGAGAGGGAGACAGGAGAAGATAAACTTCTAGGAGAAATGCAATAAAGGGATGTTGGAGCAGTAGAGGGAGAAGGGCAGGGCAGGAATAAAATGATGGAAAATAGAAAAAGGGGCAGAAGAGCTTATGACATCTTAGAACAGCTTGAAAAAGGTCAGGTGTGCCCTCTGGGCTTCTAGCCACACAAGAGCCGGAGAAGACTGTCATGGTAGATAAACAAGGGATGGTAGGATTGAACACAATTTATAACTTGCTTGTCATCTGGCATGGGAATGGAAATGAATATCCCATCCCTGTAGGGTTGTCAGGGCATTGGGGAAACTGGCCTCTGGATTTCTCTTGGCTGTCAAGTGAGAGAAAAGGTGCCAAATACTTGCATGCACGTTTTTCTCCGGCTGGGTGGTACTGAAAGGGTTTGGGAAGAATAAGAACAAATCTCTTTAAGAGAATACAGAGCTTGTTGCATTGAAATGCATGTTTTTGTGCTGTCACATCCACTGGGCCATGAAAAGTGAGAGAACAGAATATTCTTGTAACTCTGCGTTTGGGTGATGCTGTCTGTGGCTTGGATAATTTATTACTTGGTCTTTTTAAGGGCAAATGGCTTAGGTCCTGTCAAAATTTGTCTGAACTTAAAAGCACTACAAACTTTGATAAAGGTTTCAAGACAAGGAATCAGTCTGTGAGCCCCCTATTATGTCAGGTCCTCTATCTGGTTCGTTAGAAGGTTCCTAGATGCCTTCTCAGGGAAGTTATATTAACTACTAATCTTCCTGTTAAGAACAGGAGACTTCAGAGAGACAGTGCTACTCTCTATGATGCCACACTGCAACTGTCTACATAGAGCTAGAAATATTCCTAGATAAAATAGGGGATGACAAACCTGGTGAGTATTCGTCTGCTGTTCATAGAGTAGTTTGGGCTGGAAGGGACCTTCAAGTCATCTAGTTCAACCTCCCCAATTCTTGATGCCAGCCCAATGTCAGGCTCTTAGAAAGTTGAGAAACACACCCTGAGGGCAAGGGTTGGTTTTAGTGGATAAGAAGGGTTAATGTAGCATTTCTACAAACTGTGCTTCCTCTTGCATCATGCTTTTCTTTCCTGACTGGTTTCATTCAACTTCTCTAGGCCCCAGATAACTGGAGAATGGCCCAGGGGTCGAAAGTGGGCATGAAGTTTCAGAACCACATGAAACTTCAAATGCGTTGTGCAAATGGGATTTGTGCTGTTGGCAAACTGGGACAAACTCACTTTTCCTTCCCCTGGTATCATCAGGAATCCAGCTTTCATTATTGCCAGTCTTGGTGGATTGGAAAATGAGATACACTTTTGAGATGTAAATGGATTCTGAAGTTGCTAGATATCGCAGTCCTATTCCTGTTATTAAACGTCTATCTGCTTCTGGGATGCTGGCAATCCTTCTACTCTCACAGCAAGCCCTTCACGCTGATTAGCCATATGGACACTTTGAATTTGAAAAACAGCTGAGTTGAAGAGGTTTGAAAAAGAGTTTTGTTTCTTAATAATCTCAGGTCTCTATTGTCAACCTGTGGTTATCTCTAGGTCAGACCCCCAACTCCAGTAACACCCTCTCAAGTGGAGGCAAAGAATGACCAGTGGCTCTTTGAGATGTGCACTCATCATCCAGAGAGGGAAGGGAGGGCTTACTCAGACCCTGTTTTGCAGGGTGAAGGCTGGAATGCTATTGAGCTTTGGCAGAAAAAAACATTTCTGAACATTTCTCAGCCTGGGAGGGTAATATCACTGGTATGACAGAAGAGTAGTAACAGACCACTTTGGCATGTTTGTAGGACTAATGACTATCCAGCTGAGAGATGAGGCTTTAACTCTTCCTAGTGTCTTTTATTTCCTGGGAGGATTTTGGAGAGGAAGGTGACTGAGCCCTGTGAACCTAGTCAGCTAACTACAGGGTGAGGGGACTTCTATAATACATGTATACTCCTGCCTCAGGAGACATGTGTCTGTGCAGGCACAAATCCCTTCCCGTATCAAGTATATAAATTATCTTCCTTTCTGTAATAATGACTTCTCATTTTGAAAATCCATATGTGCTCCCTTTAAAAGGGAGAAGGCAGGCAGCATTGCCTGACTGACAAGGTTACCACCACTTCTCACCAGTGCCTGAGGGACTTTGCAAGTGATTTCTGCCCAGTTCCTCATTGGCCCAGACTCTGTGGGAGATGGCAGCCTAGCAAGTCCATGTGCTGTGTCTTGTTTCTAGAAGCAGGTACTTTTTCATCTCACTGTCTGAATGCCTGTCATGTTTTCTGATGAGTCACTCCACCAGGAGGCTTCCTGCCCTATTGTCATCTCCTGCATGTGGTTCAGGGTTTTAACCTGGCCTCTTCCTTCCAGAGCTAGTAGGAAGGGAGGGGAGGGAGTTACCTCACCTGAAACTAGGTGCAGGATTTTTACTGGTCAAGGGTGAAAAAAGAGAGGATGGTATCTCCTTTAGTGGAGAGTGTTCTTTAGTGAACAGTCTGCATAGGATTTGAAGCTTCACTGGTGGTCTCCCTAGTGTTCTTTTTGTGCTTGCTTTCACCTGCCCCTGCTCCCTTTACCAGATGGTCCGAGTGATGAATATTTTGTCCTAGTTCCCTAGGACATCATGAGCATCCAAGTGACAGGTGCCTGTTTTCTGTGGTTCACAGATGGGTAACAAAGGCACAGACTAATGGTGTGACTATATGTTGGAGACAGAGAGGGAGGGAGACCTTTGCTTTTCCTGTATGAGCTGGCTCCCAGATCTGAAGCCCACGTCTCTTGCATTTTGTCACGTCAGTCATAGCAGTTGGCCCATTATTTCATGCTGATTGCTGCCTACTATATTTTGACCTGTTTCCTCTATGAAGTCATAACAGACAATGAGCTGGTAACAGGCATGTAGTAGATAATCCATTTCCCACTGCTGACAGTAATGTTGCGTTCCTTAAAGCAGGAGGGTTATAACTGCACAGTCCACATTAAGCTCTAAGTTGTGAAGCTACAACCTACCCCCGCCAGCCTTGCATGAGCAGCTGACAGTTATTTAACCTTTAGTGACAGGTGACATACTTCAAAGAGAAACGTTGCTTTGTGGGTAATGGTTTATTTATTCTTGAACAGCAAGCTGTAAATTCACCCATTTATGGAAGCCACATTTCTTGCCTATTGTTCAAGTGTTGCTCAAAAGTGCCGTTCTGTTATCAGCTTGGATGTCAAGTAGTCACAGCTCTGTCAATTTGATGTCGCGTCGTCTGTGGAAAGAACTAAGGTTATGTGCATGTGTGTCTGCATTTTGAAGGAGTATGTGTGAATGAGCTGGAGGAGGTAGGTGGTGAGGAGGGAAGAGGCCCCAAATTTCAGCCTGACACCTACATGTGACACCTACTCCACAACATGTGGGGTATGAGAGAAACAATGAGAGCCATAATCTATGTCCATAAGTCTAGCAGACAAATAGGTGTAGCTTCTCTAACAATGCAGGTTGTTGCCCTTTCCTTAAACCAGCCTGCAGGATGGGGGTGGTGGCTTCTTGTGTGCTGGTGCACTGAAGTGTTTCCTCCCTCCAAGTGTTTTATTTTTCAGTCATTTCATTAATATGAAGGTATAACATGTTTAAGGGTGTTTATTCAATCACATGGGTTCATCCTCATATTAAGAGATAATACGAGAAGCCAAGGGCAGATGTTCAGCTGGGTTATGCTCTCTTGCTTATCTCTATTTCAGAGGTTATTTCTAACTGAGGAAAAAGTTTCAAACCCAAAGGCATGCTTTGGTAAATTTTCATCTGTTTTCAGCTTCTGTCTTAAATATTTCCTGCATCTCCCATAATGCTGCTGTATTTCCTCCTTCCCGTTGCTGAGATGCCTTAATGCTTTTATTCAGTATATGGGGTTGTATTTCATCAGTGCTCAAACAAGTCTTTAATTTTTCAGGCATATCTGGATGTGCAAAATGACCATTTGCATGTGAAAAATGAACGCACCCACAACTCTGCAGCTACCCATAAATATCTGAAAGTACAAAATTGGAGGCTGCACTATGCAATTTAGTACAGTGTCTTTGTGCCCTGTTCTGTTCAATTTATTGTTGGTAAAGTGTGCACCTATGCATAAAGCTGAAGTTGTACACGCATTTTCACTCTAAATGCTAAATTTCAAATGGAGCTGGATAAAATTTTTGGTTGTGTACTTCATTCAGCAAAAATGAGTATTCTGTTTGACCCAAGTGATTTGTGAAGTGTTTTGTGCTGATTCCCCTCCCTCAAACTGAAGAATCAAAATTTTCTGCTTCAGATTTTTTAGAAAAATATTTTAACCTCAAAATATTTTTATGTTTTTATTGACATCTCACGCTTTTAATTATCCTAAGAAAGTAAGGAAGGAACAAGGATGAAATGATGTTGACTAAAATCACTTGTGGGTATCTGTGGTGGAGTATCTTGGCAAAGACATTCAGTGTTTCAGATAAACTGTAAAGAAAAGGTATTTCTTTGTGGGGAAAAAAAAATAAAATCGATTAATGCTGAATAATTCATTCCCAGACAACACAGCCTGTAGATAAACCAGGTTGCTTAGGTGCAAGTGTACCACATGGGATCTGCACAGATCAGCTTAGGTTTGACAGAGCTTAATGCTTCCGATGCCAAA
This sequence comes from Ceryle rudis, assembly GCA_033439905.1. Classification (NCBI taxonomy): domain Eukaryota; kingdom Metazoa; phylum Chordata; class Aves; order Coraciiformes; family Cerylidae; genus Ceryle; species Ceryle rudis. Next base: position 42,240 of record JAAGNO010016286.1, on the reverse strand, counting down.
CGAATGCAACTAGGCTGGCTCCAGGCTTGAGCTGGTCCTGGACATTGATGCAGCACTCTGCCCAGGCTAACAACCCTTCCTGGGACAGGAGACAAAGGATGCGCAAAAACCTGAGCTATTGCAGATGGCAACTTAAGCATGGAAGGAGTAACTGTGTTGGTGTTGACTTTTCTCCAGGATCTAGCTTCATATTGCCATGCCCAGTAGGGAACTGATTGTATTTACACACTATTTTAAAGTGCTGGCAGTTGATAGGAGGGAAACCAAACATTCTTGTCTGCTTCTGACCAGGGTTGTGGCAAGAACAAATAAGTGCTTCCTCCCCCATCATATCTAAAAATGTTAATAATGTCTTCATTTACAGCTATGAGAACTTGTCATTTGGTGTCTAGCTTGCAAGTGGATTTAGTTTGTAAGTTTAGGTGTACAGAAATTATATTTTATCTGGGACATATACTGCTGGGAACAAATGTGCCTGTGAAAGTCTTGGTGAGGCAATGTCAACATACACAGCAGTAGAAGTGTTGCCATTCCTGGGTACTTGCTTACCAAAGGTGCAGTCAACCTTTACCAAGCAGCTGTTTTTCCAGCACTTTAGTAGACCTCAAAAATAACGATGCAAAAGTGAAGTGGGAGGTTTGTGTGCTTCTGTCATGCAAGAAAACACAGGTGTGGGTTTTTTCCTATTTTTATGGCTATTTTAAGGTGGCTCAAAGAATGGGGTAATGGCTCCTGTGCAGAGGAGCCTGGACTTGTTAATAGATACTGGGTCCTTCTGGAGACATGGCATCCTGTGTGCATCTGAGTCTTTCTCAGTCACGATCTGCCCTGAGCAGCTCACAGGCTGTTTCCAGGCAAGGAATCTGTATGTGTGGGGTGGATGGCACAACGGGACTTTAGTTATGGCTAATAGGTTATGGCAACATAAATAACAATATCCTGTTTTGCTGAGTAATTGCGTGCTTCAGGCCCTGATCCTGCAAAAGAGCCACCAACCACATACAGTCAGAATGGGGCCGAGTCTTGTGGGTTTTCTGCCTGTCTGCCCCCACTGTGTAATCACATTAATTCATTGCATCGCGTGGCCTGCAGGCTGTTAACTCTGTGTGAGGCGTAGCCACACTCGTGCACTTAGTTTATAAATAATGATGAAGAGGTGAGAGCAGAAGCTGTGGGGGATTCTGCCCAGTCAATTGCTTTATAGCAGGAGGTGGGCAGCCCAACCCTCCCTTCTCCCTTTTTTCTAAAGAGCTTTTTACAAAAATACAGCTTTAAGTCAGTTGAAATGAACACAAACTCAAATTGAAATTGTGACAAGATCTTTGGGGGTGGGCATGGAGAAAGAAAGTGAAAGTACTAATGTCAAGGAGGTAGACAGATGGCCAAAGTAAAGCTTTGGGGGCTTAGTTTAAACATTAATAAATAAATAAATCAAAAGAATGGAAAATGTTCCAAAATAAAGTGTTGTAAATCCTAAACCAGCAATATATTCCCATTGAAATGCTTTAGTTTATCCACATAAGTTAGTCTGGGGGCTTCATCTGATTCTTTTTGCTTTTTAACTTAGGCTTTTTTTGTATGCCTTTTAGGGCAACCCAAAAATAACTTTTTATTTTGATTTCCTAGCAAACCAAAAAATCAATTATTTCCACAGCTCTAAATTGCACATTTATAAAAGACAAATGCTCTATTGCTGTCTGTCAATGTGTTGCTCATGAAGGAATTTCTTTGTTTATCCACTTTTCTCTTTTAAAGAGGCAATGAAATTAAACACAAAAGATGTGGATTAAAGTCACAGTGAAACGAAATGCACAGAATTTGGGAAATACCAGAATTACAATGCAGTCTTTAAATGCTCACAGACTGTTCTTATTGCAGGATTTCTGCCTTGCTCAATGAGGGACTTAGTGTTTGATAAATAAGTTGTAAGGCCACACAATGAATAATGAAAGGAAAAAGAAATATTGAATAACTGCTCATTCTGCAAGTCCCAGCTACCCTGTGGAATGAATGTATTAGGGTCTGGGGGTGGGTGAGGGAAGGAAGTGTAACAAAGCTGCATTGAAATGTGTGTGCACAGGAGACTGTGGTTAGGAGTATTGAGGGGAGGTGTTAACTCTGACATTTTCTGACTGTGCTTCACTCTGCAAATCTAACTTTTTAAAAATTAATCTGAAATTCCTTATATTACAACTGATTTAAATGACTGTGAGCACTCTTGGGATTATCTGAATCAAGCCATTATGCAAAATAAGTTCATGATCTTGCCACTTGCTCTGTGTGGGAAAGCAGTGGAAGTCAGCAAAGGCTCTGTGTGGTCACCACTACCTGTGTGCACAGAACAAATAGGCAGGTTTGCTGGAGCACTCACCATACATTGTAGGCTGCTTTCAACACCATTTGCCAAACTTACAGCCTCTGCAGGAACTGCAGTATGTTTCTTGATGTGCTCTTTTGAAGAGTGTTATAGAGCAGTCATATAAGGCAAGATGAGAAATCTCAGAGGGCTTCTATGATGAGTAATGTTACTCTTTCCCAGTAACTTGGTAGCAGGAAAAAGGAGTCTAGCACTTGACAGTGCTTCAGTAAAATGCAAGATGTATTTTCTGCCTGATCTTGTGATACTGTGCAGCACAGACTTGGGGCAATCTGGAATCCCAGCATAATGCTATAGTATAGTGCCTCTTAGGCAGATACCACCGCACGCTGTAAGCTAGTGGAGATGCACATCTGACAGCCACTGCAACAGTGTACACAGAATAATCTTGGGAGTGTGGCTGGCCTGCCTTCCACTGTCTAGTCTCATATTGTTGAGTTATACTCACAGAGCACACTTACCAACCTTTTCCTCCTCTCTCTGTATTTGTTAAAGTTACCTTGGAAAGATGGCTAAGCTGGTGCTTATGTACGGAGATTATTACCTTTGTAAGTATGATCTGACCACTGTATAATAGGAGTAACAACCACCAAAAAAAAGTTTTGATTCAGTGGAAAAGAATGTCCAGCTTACAGAATCTATGCTGTAGCTTCTTCATTAGCTATGTTTTCTCTTGTGGTTTATACCCATACGGCCTTGTGCACTGTATAGAAGGACTCTTTGAATAAGCATGCAAGTCAACTGGTAGTCATTGCTCACCTATCCTGTACTTTCTTTAACTTATTGAATGCAATGTCAATAATTAATAGCTTACTTCAGAGTGTAGAGCTAGCAACCTTATGCACGAAAAATTTGCAAAATGTTCAGCACGCATCACTTTCCCACCTCTTCTGTCTTCCAGGATGAAAAACTGATTATTTTTCCTGTGACTTAATTAAAACCAATTCTTTCTCTCCCTCCTCTTCTAGATACCAAAAGAATATAACTGACAAAATAGTCAGACTCATGACAGTGAGCATTGATTGAATGTAAAGAGGCTCTGTACTCACATCCTGAAGCCTGGAAGCGTCACCTGCAGACTCCAAGGCCACAGCATTATACTTACCTGCTCAATTTTTTCTGTAGTGCCATTATATAATTTTTTTTGTTGCAGAGATGTTTACATACTGTGAGTTCGACCTATCAAAAGGAAAAAAAAATCCCAAACAAACCACGCCCACACAAAAATAAAACAAAAACAACAAACAAAAAAAACCCCAACCAAACAAAACAAAATATGGCTTACTAATGCTGGTTACTAGAAAGAGATCTGTTGTCTTGTATGTTAAGACTGGATTTTCCCTACAGTGGGGCTTCAGTGCTTAAAAAATTTCAAGCTTGTGGAGTCTTGGAGTGAAGATACTTCAGGTAAAAGCACTCTTAATAGCTTTCTACCACCAGTAGACAGTGTGCTGCTTCCAGGTGCATGTTGCTGCCATTTACCTTCTACTTGCTCTGGTGGTCAGTAGGTTCCTCCCCAAGGATCTTGTACTCAGATTTGTTAAAGTTTTCACACGTTCTTATGCTACCTGCCTGTGCAATTTAATTTCGAGGTGAGTTGCCAAAATGCCTGGCATACTGTTTTTACCAGATGATTGTTGGTTATAGGCTCATTAGCCCTTCCTCCCCCAACTTCATCTTAGTGAATCCTTGAGGTTTAGTGCTAATTCAGACCCCTTGTGTGCTGAATGGTGTACAAACACTTGCTAAAAGAGGCACAGTTGAAATCCTTTGGCAGATGCTTCTGGCTTTTTAACTCTCGGACCTAAACTTTGTGGATTTTAAAGCTGCTTAATTCTGTCTGTCAGGACTTTTAAATAATAGCGATGAATGCCATTCTAAATGCTCTGTAGTGGTTAAATCACTTTTGCCATGTTCTTTCAAGAAATAATCACCATTGGATACTGGCCAAGTCTAGAAAAATTGAACTCTGAAGAAGAAAATTTTGCAAGTTAAGAGTGACTGAAAACAGCAGAGAAACTCATTTGCATTCTTAACTGTAGCAGCTGTTGCTGCTATGGCCCTGCAAGCCAGACAGCATGCTACAGAAGTAGGGGCCACTGTGCTGGCATGAGAGCTGTTACTGCTGTTTGCTGCTTCTTCCGACTCTCAGGCCCTGGTTAGGACAGTGCTGCACATGTTTTAAACTCTACCTCCTGGTGTGGGTTTCTTTGTGACACTGGGCATGTATTTGAGCACTGCTATGTCCTCCAATATAGGTGTGCACCACCCTACACCTGCTTTAGCCTGGTGTTGGAAGCTGTGGAGTAGGAAGAGCAAGTTGCTAGGAGGACAGCAGGGAGATAGGATGCACTGGGTCAAATCATAAACCAAGTCCCAAGCCTCAGGTCTGGAAGTGCATGTGATCCTGAGCATTGTGGTAGTAAAGGATCCTGAAATGCAGGTTGGAGCCTTTTTGGAGGGCTGATATCCAGTAAAAGATTCATGCAGTATCTCATCAGTAAGCTTAAAGAGTTTTGACAGCATAGATGAAGCTCTTTTCTCAATCCTGTAGCCAAATGTAAAGCACAAGAACTTTCCTGGAAAGCCCTGGAAAAAGTCTCACTGATCTTGCTAGAAGTGGACAATAAGAAGTAAGAAGCTCCAGCAAGAAATAAAGTGCCAAGTCTACCCCAACCTTCTCTTCCACAGATGTAGCCAACAATAAATATTCTGTGATTTAACAGTGTGATTTAACAGTGATGGGAAGGACAGTGATTTGCCTCTACTGCTGCCTAGCAGTCTGTTATAGCCAGTTCCCTGCTTAGCTTTTGTGGGAAAATGATCTTTACCCAGTACTGTTATCAGGACACTGCCATATGGACTTTTTGTTTCTGTATAAGCATACACAAGAATTTGCTTTTCCTGTATAGTCAATGTAATATAAGCCAATAGTGGCAAATGTCAACTACAGAAGAGCTATGGGCTGCTGGAAAGGACAGCAAAAGTCAGGTGAGATAACCCAGGGCACGTAAAATGGCATTGCACAACTTAGGTGAAGTAGCTGTTCCCCACTGTGTATGTCTACACTGCTAAAGATGGGCTTGATCCTATTAACATATGGTCTTGTCACCACTTTTTGGTGCTGTTTTGATATTTCTGAGAGTTTTAAAGTTTGATTAGTTTGTATTAAAGCGGGCATTGTTTCTTTTGATTAAAACCTGCTGCATATGTGAGGTGAGGCAGCAGAGCTGTGGTCATTAGCAACTCCTGTGCATCTTGGGCTTTTTGACAAATGGATGTAAGGGGAGAGGCCTCATTTGGTGGTGTGAGCTTGTGAGAATCTGGTTTCCATAACAACTCACTTCAGGTCTTCTCTTCATGTTCCAGCATTATCTTTTTGTGTCACTCCTAGAGCTTGACTTGCCGTAACAACGTGATGTGTTTGAACAGCAGTGAGCTCCTCTCCGGGAGCTGGAGCATCTATTGTTTTCTGAGGAGATGACTTTCTCATTGCAGAGATAGTGCAGGAAGTGGGACACAAATCTGCAATATCTCTATCTACTCTTTCTAGCCTTTTCATTATTTGGTACTGTTTGATCTCCCAAAAATGGGAACCTGCTGTCATTAGCTAAGCTGTGTGTGTATGCTCATCATTCACACCCGTGTTCTGACTGCAGTTACCTGGAAAGGGACTGACCTTATGGTTCTGACTGCCTCTTGCTGCCATGGCCTTGATTTCAGCCCTGTCCTGCCCTTTGACACAGAATAGTCAGGACTGAATCAGGACATTTCAGTATCTTCTATTAATTTTTTCCTCTCTGGGCAAGATAGGGATTCACAAGGCAGATAAGGAGTAGCAGGCTTACCCCTCTCTCAGCACTTTGGAGTAGGTGAATGACACCAGTGGTAAAGGTGCAGTGTCCGATCGCTGGAATATCCTTTGAAGAGCTATTAAAAGCTGTCATAGGTTGGAATAGTCCAGAGGCCACACCGGTTTGTGTGCAGAAATGCTACAAAACTTGAGGAGCTCAGTGGTGGTGACAAACATCATAAGCATCTCTGCTATCTGGGAAGGGGGAAACCTGCAGGACTGGCTGCTCGTATTTTCCTTTCTGCTGCTGGTGTTGTGGCACACTGCATTCAGTGAAGATCCATATTCTTGACTGCTTATTTCATTTTAAAATGTTGATACATCTTGGGGAAAATACCAATTTCTTCGTTCCTCCTGTGACTCACCTCTCCCTGGGAACTGAACAGTCAGAAATAAACAGGTTTTCTTTTCCTATTGAATGTTATTTAGGTACAGACCAGTTTGCAGCCCTTTGAATTAGAGCTCAGCTGTACACTAAGCACACTTCTGATGTTTCTTCCCTAATTTTGTAGACAGAAAGTTGTTAGAAGGCACAGAGGCTCTTGGAGGGAAGGTTTACAAAGCACAGCAGCCTGGAAATCGTGGATAGATGTGACAACTCTTGTTTCCATACAGGCTGAGAGCCAGCACCTCAGCCCCATCGCAGATGAGGGCAGCCCTGTAAGCAGCTTCATTCTGCAGCCTCTCTGGGATTCCCAAAAGGGGTGTGCATGTGTGTTTGGGGGTTTTTTGTGTTGGTTTGTGGTGGTGTTGTTTGTTTGTTTGTTTGGGGGTTTTCTTTGTTGGTGTTTTTTGTTGTTGTTTATTTGTTTTGGTTGTGTTTGTGGTTGGCTTTTTTATCCCTTGTGTGCTATTGCTTCTCCTTCATTAAGAAAATCTCTCTGGGTTTAGAGGAAAGCAACACACAAGATAGAGCAAGGGCCAGCAAAGCATCTGCATCTTCTGCTCCTGTCAATTGTCCCTATATCTTGTCTTTTTCAGTTCACTGTGTTTTCCTGTGGTTGTCACTAGGGAAGCCTGAATGCATAAAGGAAAACCATGAGTGAGGCTGGCATTGAAGTAATAAATTTAACTCTGAAATAAACGATACTTTTGGGTAATAGGTTTAAAATTGCTGTGCTCCTTGGTAACAGGATATAATTACAAGTACCACAAGATCTGCAGGGCAAAGGTACAATTATCCCCCTCACATCTTGGTTTCAGTGAAAGCATCACCACAATGTTGCCACAATTCGGTGGCATGAAACAGGGAACTTATTGGGAAGATAACAGTAGTTCAGCAAATGTTTTTGTAATTCCTTCATACTGCCCCCCACCTGCCCTGCAACAATCTTGAAAATGCACATATATGCAGGGATAAAAATCCCCAGAGCAACAATGCGCCAGTCACCATGGGCTTCTCAAAGAGTTCCCTTAGTAACTGCCAGGGAATGAGTGGTGAGTGATAGGACCACTTTATACCAGCGGGCAGGTCATCATTTGTTACCGTGTGGTTCTGCAGTAATTAAAGGCTACTGAAAATTATATTTCTCCACTGTAATATGGAGAAATGTGCCTTTGTCTCTGTAGTTGCACAATAATTACTGAGTAGTGACTGATGGTATTACGGTGTAACAGCAGGCTCCCTACTGTATTCCCCTGCATAGCGTCCTTAATCAGAGGGTGATGTCCTAGTTGTTGCTAGCTCTAGAGGCAGGGTTTAGTGCTGTGTGGCTCCCCTGTTTCACAGCAGTTATGTCCGGGCAGCAGGGAAGTGGTTGTGCTGAGATCCACAGAGACTGGGGAGTCTGTGTAGCTGCTGAGGCTTGGGAGCTGTTGGGATGGGTATTCAGCTGATGAGTGTGCTGGGATTGCTCCCTGATTGAGAGCTATATGTAGGGTAATAACTATCTCAGAGGTTCACCCTTGTTTCCATTGTGGTGTTGCGCATTTTTCTGCTCAGTGCCATCTCCTGGTATTGACCAGGAGCCTGGGTTTTTTGGTTGGTTAGTTGGTTTGGGGTGAGTGAGTTTGTTTAGCTTTTTTGTTCATGTGCAAGATTCCCCTGCAAGGACAACTGCATTTTGTCTATTTCACTTTCACTTCTATATTTGTGTGTAATGGCAGACAGGTCTGCTAAGGTGGTATGCCCATGCAATGTGACTTCAGCTCATGTCAGGTATGTCTGCATGAGTTTTGTTTGCTTTTCTTGAAGATACCATTTTGTTTACCTGTGCTCTGAACTGACTGAAAGCCATGTGGACATCTTCAGCATGGTCTGAGTTGAGCTAGACAGCCCTTGCAGGGCATGTGTTTTGAAGCACAGCATCACCATGGTCATGGGGGGTTTTCCTCAAGTGTATTGTCCTCCTGGCAGAAGACCATACCACAGAGGTGTACTTTGAGACATACCCAGCCTGGTCTAAAGCTGGCCACAGTCAGAGCTCAAGATAACCTGACTAGTGCTCAGGTGCGCTATGTGCAGTACCCGAGCACAGGGGTACCTACTCAGACTGTGACTGCTCTTAGCTTCAAGGGTAGGTATGCCCAACATTTTTCCTCTTCCAAGTACTTTCACACTGAACAGGGTGCCCCATTCTCATGGGTGAAAACCAAAAGAAAATTGTTGGCAACATTTGTCAATGTTTCTGTGTTGTAATTTCTTGTACTTTTTATGCAACAAAAGTAGGATCTCTTTGTGTCCTGTTGTGGGCTCCCCAGTTCAAGAAGGACAGGAAAGTACTGGAGATGTTACAGCAAAGGGCTATGAAGACAACGAGGGGACTAGAATGTCTCTCTTACGAGGAAAGGCTGAGGACTTGGGTCTTTTCATTCTGGAGGAGAGGACTGAGAGGGGGGAGCTTATAAATACTGGTGGTGTCAGGAGGATGGGGCCAGTCTTTTTTTCAGTGGTGTCCAGTGACAGGGCAAGGGGTAATAGACACAAACTTGGACATGGGAAGTTCCCTCTAAATGCGAGGAGGAACTTCTTTAGTTTAAAGGTGACAGAGCACTGGATGGTTGCCTGGAGAGGTGGTGGAGTCTCTCTCTCTGAGATACAAAACCCACCTGGATGTGATCCTGTGCCACCTGCTATAAGTGAACATGCTTTGATGGGTGGTTTGGATTAGATGATCTCCAGAAGTCCCTTCCAGACCCTACCGTTCTGTGATTCTGTAAAATGTGGTCTGCTATGTAGTGATGAAAAGTCAGAGTAAACCCACTTGAAAAAAAGGAAGAAGGATTTTAATGTCAATTCTAGTCCTTTGTAAAGCAATGTTAATGAGAACCAGGCTACTGAGTTGCCTCCTCACATCCTTGCTTGTCCCAGTAAATCCTGCCATGTATTGCTACTCTGTTTATAGGGAAGCACTGGTTGTGATTTTCCCTTGAAGCCTGAGATCTGGCAATTTTTTTAAAAGATGATACCAGACTGGTTAATGCAATGTGCTGGTTTGACATAGCTTCAGGGACTTGGTAAAACCAAGATAAATAAGGCCAGGAGCTGCAGTGCAGATCTCTGTAGACCTTGGGACCACTGGGGTTCTTCCTTTGTGTGGGAGTATTTGCGAGGAAAAATTTCCAGTTACAAAGCCACGAAGAGAGCTGCTTGTTACATTCAAGCCCCTTTCTCCTTTTTGAGCCTGCTGCAGTGCTGCCAGAGTCTCTTTTCCCGTGTGTGAATCTAGCTCTGTCTATTTCTGGGAGTGATGCTGGTTTCTTTCTTTCTTCCTTTTCTTTTTTTTTTTTTCCCTTTTTTTTTTTTTTATTAAAAAATGTAACATTTGGGTCTTTGAAATTGAAATGGATTTCAGTCTTCCTTATATTAATTATTGATAAATGGAGCCTGAGAGATGGAGATGAAGCCTGGCATGATTAAAGACAGACAGTTTTTAATTTTATGTCTCTCACAGTGACAGAGGAATCCAGTTTAATAGGAGTCATTTATTAAAAGGGACTTAATCACGAGCATGCAACTAATCAAGAGAGAGATAGCAGGGGGGAAAAGAGGTATGCACTGGGGCAGGAGGGCAGCCAGTCAGGGTGGGGAATGATGCTGCGGTGTACAGAGACACTCTTCAAGTCCCAGCACATGTGGAGAACGCACGTCTAAACCACGCAGCCTGCCGGCAAAGGCAGGCGAGCTGCAGTCTGGCAGAATGAAGTAATGGTGAAGCTGCTAAACTGAGGCTGGATGATGATGGCTCTTACCTTGGCACCATTAAGGTGGCCTTGCCATTAACCAGGACCCTCTGCCCTGCATGAATGCAGAATCAGAGTGATGCTTCTCTCCTCCAAAACACACATAGGCTAATTAAAAGGCAAGACACAGAAGATGGATTAAGACAGACAAGGAGATGATATTTTCCTCTGGATGTGGGAGGAAAAATGCTCCTTTCCCTGTCAAGCACACTGAAAACTATGTAGGCAGGTGGTATGTTTCATATTGTCTATGCTGTTGGTGGTGCTGCTTTAAGAACATTACTTCACATAGCCTGCAGCGATGAGGCAATGGTTTACTCTTCCCTAGCTGAACACTGCCCACTGACTAGGAGGTAGTAAGGAAGCTTTTCATGGTATTTACTCCTCAGGTTGTGTGTGTGTGGAGGTTGGTGTTGGTTGTTTGTTTTCAGAGGGCTCACTAAATTAGCTCTCTGCGGTCCCTGCATTATCCGGGCTTTGAGATGGGGGACCATGTATAGCGACCTCATCTGACACCATTAGCTACTGCTGTTCTGAGCTAGAGACACTGAGTGCTTGTACCGGAGTTCAGTAGTTTTGATACAGAATTGATTTCCGCATTTTCATTTCAACATTGCTTTATTACTATTTCTGCTAGGGACATTGCAAAGTTTATAATTTGTGGGTGTGCAAATCGGAGTGTGTTTACTTTTAGTATACTCTGGTGTGAGGATGCAACAGTACTGTGAAACCATGGTACAAAAAAAGCCACCTCAAAATGCTGGGCAGCTTCTTATCTGGCGAAACCTGGCACAGTGAGCTTTAGCTGGATGGACTCAAATGAAGTGTTGTGAAATTTTTGCCTGAGTTGCTAGCTTATTTAGTGAGCTAAGCATGAAGGCTAGAATTTACTATGTGGAGTCTTGTTGATACCTCTGTCCTGGGATGGGCTTGGACCTAGGAAGGACGTTTTAGCAATGCTCAAGATGGGAGTGATGGTCTTCTCTCTTTGTTGATAGAAACCCAGCCTAAAGAGACTTCTATGTGGAGTAATAGTAGCAGGCTTGACTCACAAGCTGTGGAGGATGAGAAAAGGAGCTGAACACAACAGTGATATTTGTTGAAGGGTGGGAATAGAAGGGAGCATTGCTTTAGAGATGTCTTCTTTCCATATAGTGTTCTTTCCTCACTAACTCTTGTGTGTTACAAGTACTCAGAGAGGCGAAAGAGAGCTCCCTTCTGTAGAGATGTTTATGCCCATAAGAATTATGGGGGTTGGAGACTGAGACAAATGGTGGTTTCTGGTTAGAGACCATGAGCTGAAGGGAAGGAACAGTGGGGACACTCCTCTGGAAGCAGCTTTAAGAATGCATCCAGGTCTCTGTTCCTGTCTCTTACACTCATGTGGACTCAATATTGCCATCTGTGCTTTTATTAAAGTGATATGAGTTGCTTGAGAGGTTTTGAGCCTTCACTGTCTATTCTACTTCTCCTGATGAGAGGCTCCTTTTGCTTCACAAATCTTTTTCTTAGCAGAAGGAACTCTGATTTGGACTGCTCTTTCAAACTGGGAAAAGACACTGGAGAGACAGTGAGTCTAAGTTCCTACTCCATTTATTTTGGTATTGAAAAAGCACAATGATTCTTAAAGTAATGAATGTTGCTCTTTGCAGGGATATTATAAAAGCCTAATCCTTGAATCTACCCTTTATGGCTGCCAGTATGTTGGCTTTTCCCCTTGGGGCAGGTTCTTGAACTTCTCTTCCATACCTATTAGGATATAGTTTTTCGGTTCTTCTATAGTATTTGTGTGTCCAGGAAGCAAACACTTCGTTACTGCTCAGCAGGATAGCTGTTTATACACAAGGTAAAGGAATGTCTCTTGCTCTGTGCTTTCCCCTTCATCATCCTTCCTCTTTCTTTGTTCCTAGATCCTGGCTTAGTTGCAGTAAAGTTAGAAATGCTGGAAAGTGGTAGTTAGGGGAGATGAAAAGCATGGTACCTAATGATCAAATGCCAGGCCCTCAGAGCCGCTCTTGTAAGTAGACTCCCAGCCAGGCTGCCTGAGACCTTCACGGAAGGCTGGTCTGGCTGGGAGGGTAGAGGTTTAGCATCAGTCATGCTGTCCTTTGAATGTGATAAAGACTTCAGCCATTTCCCCAGGGCACTAATGCAAAAGATTATAAAGCTGCTCTATAATTTTTGTCTATTCAGAATTTAAACTAACATCAATCATCTCAAGTTTTTAGTGTCAAATAAGATAATGTAGCCAACTATATTATTAGGAAGAGATGTGTTTCTGAAGCAGTGAATGTCTGTGGGTGCATCTGAATAGCACTTAACTAGATATGCAATCTCTCATCGACAGTGCTATTAAAAGAGCTTCAGCTTGTGGAGGTGGACTCTGACTCAGGGAAGCTGAGGGATATGACCATCTACTACTTCACTTGCAGCCTGAATATTTAGTAGGGAGGGAGGCTAAACAAAGAGGAAGGATCGAGCATCACCCAGTCTGATGAAATATCTTCCACTGTCTCAGCATGAAATGGCTTCAGTGGCTGGAGAACCTTGGTTGGAAGGTGGTGTGGAAAAGGTCTGGTTAGAGGTACCTAATGGTCACTCCCAATGCAGCATACCTCTTTGGTTTTGCTTTCTTTAAAATGGCATTTTGTGCTGATTCATGGTGCTGGAGTGACCACTTTTAAAGATGGATAGCTCTATGCAGATAGACAGGAATAGCTGGGGTAGCTGGACGGTGAGCTTTCTGCCATCTCCAGTATATCCTTGATGGAAGTTTTTCTTCAGTTGGAAAGTGGCCAGTCAGAAGTGCCCCACCTTTTCTGTGAGGGACATGTAGGGAAATGTGAGAGGAAAATTAAAGTAGACACAGGAGGAGATGTGAGGATGCATGAGAAGGGATACAGAAGCAGATACAGGAGCCTGCACATGGAAGGGGGACATTGTTAGGGGTAGGGCTGAATGTGGTCCTTGGAGGGAGGCACTCTGTTCTGGGGAGGTGCTTTAGTGGGTGAGATGCTGCAGCCCATGGGTGACCCACACTGGAACAGGGATACCTGAAAAGGACTACAGCTTGTGGAGGACCTAGGGTGAAGAAGAGGAAACAAACAAAAAGGAAGGAGCAGAGAAAGAAAAGAGTAAGAAATAAGCATCAGCAGCAAGAAGGCATCACATACCAACTCAATCTCCTGAGCTGTCTGTCACTTCAGGAAAGGTTCTTGCAGGGAGTGCGTGTAATGTGTGTCCAAAACGAGGCAATAGGACACTGGCTGGTGTGTGTGTGGGAAGATGTTTTGGACTGCAGTGGAGCCTGGGGAACTAGGAAGAAAGATGTTTACCTAAGTGTTTGTTTAATTGTTTGTCATCTCTGTTTTCCAATGCCTGAATCAGTAAATAAAAGTTTATGTTAATTGGCAGTAAATCAAATTAAGTGAAATTCCCAAAGTCAAGACACTTTTGCCCATGATGCTTTGGAACGTATGCTTGCCAAGTGTCTCTCCCTCAAGGTTATTTATTATCCTCTTCACCTTATGATTTGTCTAAATTTTAATAAGCAATAAGGTAGATTTTTCATTTTTAGAAGGCTATATAACATTATGCCTCTCTGGAAAGTTGCTCCAAATGTGCTCTGATTTAATTTATTCCACCCCACCCAGTATCAAAACCAGCCTGCAAAGCTAGTGCTGGGGAAGAGTTGAGAAAAGGTTTATTGGCCTCCTTCACTTTGGTGCTGCTTATCTATATAAAATGCTAACTTGATTGCCTGTGAACTCCCATAATGCCTTTATACAACAGTGTCCAGAGGACAAAAAGCAGGGCTCATTATGTCATGTACTGGCAAGTGACTTTAAGATAGTGACTGTCCTCATCATGCATTAGAGTATAACGAGAAGAGATACCTGTATTGATCTCTTAGCAGAGAAAGCACAACGAGCCATATAAATGACGTATGGATTGTTTCATGTCACTGAAATGCAGCTATCTCTGGTCAACTACTGATGCAGGCCGTAGATTTAGGGTAACGAAGAGTACAGGGGAGGTGACAAAGTGACAGTACTACTGCACTCTGGCCTCTGTGCTAGTCTCTTCAGTATGGCATTGAATGTTCCTGACCCAAGGCTTTCCATTACATCTGAACTGTGCTCAAGGCCAGGCCTGGCTTTGTTATAAGGCTAAAGATGAAGAGAGAATTATACAGACAGTTACTTCTTTTAGTTTGCTTCCACTAGCAGGGAGCAAAGAGGTATCAGCTTTACATTTGGATTTACTTAGTCACTTTCTGAGGCTATTAGCTTAGTGTTATAAGATTCTCCGCTTAGGTTCAATCCTTCACTTTCACTGAAGTCAGCAGCCAGACTCCTCCTGCTCCAGTGAGAACAGGGGTTGGAGGCAGCATCAAAAATGCTCCTTTGTTTTGTTTTGGAGTTTTCGTTTTTCTTTTAAAAAGCTCTGAATAGACAGATTCATTCCTGACTATTATAGTAATAATGACCTTTACACCAAAAAAATAATAATAATGACCATAAGGGTCTCCAGCCAGGCCATTTTGGGACCCCTGTCACTGGAGGCCAAGTGCCTAGCCAAAAAAAAATCACATCTCTCAATATAATAGGCTCCAGCAACAAAAAGAGAGAGCAGAAGAAAGAAAAGAGAAGTCAGCAGGTCGGATGGTGAGGTTGCAGGCGTTCCTGTCTAAATGGCCTCCCAATGTACATTTTTCTCCTAATGACACAGGATTGAGAGGAACATAATTGAGGTTTTATCAAACATGTGAGTGAACAACACAGCCCATCCCCCTTCTGTCCCCTCCTTTTTCAGCCTAAATTGTAAAGGACTTTAAGGATTTGGTAAGCCAGATTTAGCAGCTGAAAGTCATTCACTCCCTCCCTTCCTCCTCTATCCCCTTTCCCATTGCCCCCTCCGTTTCCTATTTCTGTTTCATTCAGTAATTAACCTTTTGAATAATCTCCCTTGCAGAGCTGGCTAAGCTGCTCTTCTGTTTCCTTATTGTTGAGTGTCCTTAAGACAGAAGCCGGACCAAGTGTCTTGAGTGACTGACAGGTAGTGCTGTATGGAAGGCTGAGGAGTTTAGTAGGAGCAGGGAGCAGTGATAAGGAGGACAAAGTGGTGAAAGTTGTGATTTGGGATTTTTGTTTGTTATACCTAGGGCTATGATCTGTAAGTGGCTGTGCTCTTAGGTTTTGCACAACAGGGGACAAATTCGCTGCAGCCTGACCAAAATGGGTAGGATCTTGAGCAGCGTAAGCAGAGGAAGACTTTGTCCCCATCATTTCCTTTTTCTGCAAAGCAAATGGGTGTTTTTCCATCACCATTCACATTTTTTTCTCTACTGCTCATCATTATCCCTCTTTTTTTTTTTTTTTTTACCCCTCTATCAGCTACTCCCAGTTATTGTTAGTCTGTTCTATTTGTAAATTAGAGCATGGTGAACTGTCAGCAGGCAAAAATGTTACCAAAATATATTCTTGCCCTTCTTTAGTAAGTTATCTGGGAGCATACTGATTTCATACTAATTTGTTCATTATTCTCAGTTGTTAGATAAATAGTTGTGTGACTGAATTTTAGCATCTAGTTTGAGAATGTCTTTTTCCAAGTATCTACTCCTAATTTTCCATGCCATTTGAAGGATCATTTATGTCATGTGATGTTATTTCTGTTCCTATGTCAGTGAGTCTAAGCTCACTAGAAGAAGCTTCATTCTTTAGCCTGTTCATGAATTGTCTATGAATATTTATTTATAAGTATGCAATGACTCTGGTATTCACTGAGCACCGAGGACTGTTCAAAATATCTGCAAAGCCATTTTTGAAGAGAATGTATACATTGAGCCATGACTGGGTTCAGGGTGTTCACAAATACTTTAGTGCTGCCAGCTTTTCCATCTTTGAATAACCATCTTTGTTCCTTCTAGTTTTGCGTACAAGTGGTTTTTTTTTTTTAATCTTGAATACAATTTGCTGAAAGAAAAGCGATCCTAAGTTTGTCTTTTTCAAATGAACCAGCTGGTCTTGCTTCTTCCATGACCTCCATTAAATGTTTCATCCTTTTGAGGTGGGTGGTGCTGGCTGTGTGAAGGGCATGCTGTAAAATGAAGTTGTGTTGATGACTAATGGAGAAACCAGAAAGACTGGAAGAGTCCTAGGTGAATAATACTTGGGAACAACCAGCTTGTTGGCCCCACTGGTGGTGATCGCATGCACATAGTTTGAACTGTGGGCAAGACATCTGAGCTGGTACAATGTGCTGTATGTCCTGTGCAAATGAATAGGGACTCATGTAGCCAGAAGTCCTTACCTCAACAAGCTTGCTCAGGTGTCTGTAAGCAGAGTCAGAGTGATGTGCAAGTAAGGATCAGAGCTTGCTGCTGTGGGTCTATATCCCAGAAAAGTGATGTTCTTTTTCTGAATAATCTCTTCACTGTAATCTGTTACTCCTTTCTGCTCTGGGCTATGGACATAAATGGATTTTAGATCAGCCTTCTCAAAATAAGGTGATGGGGTTTTGTTTGTTTGTTTTTAAGCAAAATAAATAAATTTAATATAGGACAATCTCATTGTACTTAGTGATATGAGCTTTTATTTTTTACATTCTGTCAGATATCAGTGAAGCAGTGATAATGTGTGAAATATTCATCCTTGCAGAGTCATGTTAGTGTTTGTAGGCTTTCTGCACAGCAGCTGATACCTGTGCCCAGCACAGCTTTTTCTGGCACACAAAGGCACAGTTTTCTGAAGGACAGCAGCAGTAATTCACTGAATGGGATGATGGGCCTGGGGAGGGAGTCAAATTCCCTGCAGAAGAATTAAAAGGTGGGTTAAAGTGTCAGGGCAGGAGAACACCTGCGCAGGGAACCCAAGAATATGAGATTTTCAGCTGCATTTGGTGATACTTGTAGTTTCACCACCAAGGTTCACCGTTTTCTGATTTACCATTTGATGAAACTTAATGGAAGCACCTTGAAATTCCTTCAAACAAAGCAGTGTTCGATTTTTCTATTCATACAGTGACCTAGCACCATGGATCCTTGGCCTGTAACAGCAGTTCCTAAGTACCTCAAAGAACTATATGGTTAATAATGTTGCAAAACTCCTACTACTTTTACTGCATGTAAAATAACTCTGGGAAATAAGCCCCCTTCACATTTTAGAGCCAATTCAGAACTAATTTATTGTATTTATTTTTTAATTGCTCCCTTATGACAGCTAACACAAGCATTCCACATAATCCTTAAGATTTGTCTCATGCTTTCATAGCCAAATATGAGAGTAGTATTATTTTGCTGCTCCCCAGGTGATTATCTTCTGATGTGCTCATCTTGAATGAGAATGTAAGTTCCTTGGGGCAGAAAATTATACTTTTGTTTTGAGCATACCTGTAAGTGTGATTAAAATAACCCTTTGTCTTGGTGTCACCTGGTAAGTTGGTCCTATCTGATTCAGGGGGCTATCGCTGTAAGGAACTAGAGCTGCTTTTCCTGGTATTCTGTCAAGACTTGTCGTATCTCTGAATGCAAATTGTTGAAGACCTGTTCTTGCATTTGCTCTTTACATAACTGTGCTTATTTTTTCCTCCATAGGTAAGTCATTGTGCTTTCTAATCCTCTCCCGAGTGTCTTTAAAGTAATGGTAAGTTATTTACTTTAATTTGAAAGCTTTTTACAATGACACCACTTGCTAACTTGGCTTGGCAACAGAACTGCCATTGTCATGTGTCTGCCTGTGATAAAGTTGGGAGGGAGGAAAAAAGAGATAAAACATGCATAGCTTGTTCTAAGTCCTAGTCACTGTTAAACATCTCGATGCTGTTGAGAGGAGCTATGGTAAATACCAATACCTTGCTGTAAATGATTAGCCCAAAGTTAAGCCCAAGTATCAGAGCATCTTGTAATCTACATAGGGTTGGCTACTGCTTTATGACTACCAGAGAAGGCAGCAAGCAATAGGTGTTCTGGAGCTGAAGGAGTAGTTATTTATCTGGAGGGGTTATGTTAATAAGATCCTGACATGGCAGTACTTTGTTACAGTTGTGGTGCAATATATAGGTTGCAAAACATTAAGCAGCTGTTGTTGGGTGGCAAGAAAGATGGTACGTTCATATGGGGTAGGATATCAGCAGAGCTGCTGGATTTCCAAAGGAAGTTTTGTTTTCATCAGAAACTCAGTGTTTCCTTTCCTGTAACAACTGACTTCTGCTGAAGGTATGGTAAATCAGAGTAAAATGGCAAGACTAAAATGCAGTCTGGACTGGACTGCAAACATTGACCCCAAATAGGTGATGGAAGGCACGGCATGGGTATTGCAGCTATTATGGAGATATGTGGTCTGATTCGGGTAGGCAGGCTGTTTCTTTAGAAGAAACTGTTGATCCGTATCTTGAGCCAACATGGGGCATTTTCAGAATTGCTTGTACTTTTTTGAGTAAAATTCTTAATCTTGCAAGTAAGCCTTATAGATTGCCTCTCGTTGTCTGCCTTAAGTGAAAAAACCCTTCTATTGAACTATATCTAAAGTGTTTGTGATGTAGTCAGGTTAAACAAAAAAGTCAAACTCGTAGAATTAACAGATTACTCATTGTGGTCAGCTACTCTGCTGGAGACTTTGTCCCTCACCAGTGATTTCACTCACATCAATTGAAGTGTGTAGTTTTTGGTCAGGTACTCAAATCACTAACTTAACAGCAAAGAATTGTTACTTGGCATGTTGGCAACAGCAAGATGTTTATAATCCAGACATGGTCTGACAACATGATTACAGACTCATAATAATTTTTTTAAAAGCCTTATTAAAATAAAATTAAAAAAAAAATAAATCCATCAATATGCACCTTATTTAGTGATCGAAGAGAGTAGGTGGGAAATTGAGTTATCCAGATTCTGTACAAAAATATGTTGTAGTTTTCTGTTTTACATGAAGTGTGTAATTCATAAAGTCTGCATTAGGTCTGGTGCTGAAGTCAACAACAAATCTTTCTCTTTTTTTTTTTTTTATCTGTATCTTTCTGCATTGCTACATGGTCCATGACCCCCATGCATACAGAAAGGAATAAACAAAACTAAGCGGTTTGTCATTTATCCTAGTATTTCAAGCTCCATTAGAATCAAAAGGTTAGAGACACTGGTTTCAATATGGCATAGGACAGAACTATGTTGTGTGACAGCAAAGGGAGAATAACTCAAAGTGCCTAAAATGACATTAAAGACTAGGGACAGCACTCTCAAAAGCACCTCAGCTGCTCAGGAGCTTGTCTTCTTGCAAATCAAAGGACTTGGGGATTTGAGTTCTTTTTGGAAATGGGACTTGTTTTTTGAAAGCTGCTTTTGAAAACATACCTTTTGCATTTAAAAACTTGTTCATTCTGGACCTATTGAACAGACTTATAAAAATAGTGTTGGCTGCTGTGATGTTCAGGCTACTGTGGTTTTTATAGTGCTTGTACGCAGTTTACTGATCAAGGGAAAAACCTCCCAGGCAACTGGTATGGGGTGACTTTGCCACATGGCAAAGTGCTCTTAATACAGCATAGGGTACATGGAAACCTTTGGATTTATCTGATCCAGCTCTTGTTCTTGTCTAATATTAATTTTATAAATTTGCAACGTGATTGAAGTGGCTTTAGTACTGAGGCTGGAGGTCCCTGTCTAATCTCACTGCTCAGAAGGTTTTAAAGCCTCTTTTTAATTCCCAGTCTAAGTGTATTTATGGCCAGTTAACATCCATATGTTCTTATGTCAACATTATCTCTTAAAGAGCTCTTTTTCCTTCCTGTTGCTTCCTGATCTGATGAATTTATAGTCTGTAATCACATACCCCTTCATCTCTTGCTCACTTTTTTCTGCTGTCTCCCTGTGTTGCCACACGGGGAACAGAGGGAAGGGTCTCCACAAGACCTCCTGAGCTGATGCAGCCCTATCTTGACAAGATATTGGGAAGCTGTGATGCAGCTGAAAACACCTTCACCTCAAACAGGCTAATGTATTGAGATTATGTGGGAGAATAGGGCTATAAAGATTGCAACCCTGTGCTGCTGCAACAGTGCTGAAGTGGCCAGATGGATGTCAGCCTAGCAATAAAAGGGCTCCCAAATCTGCACAATGACATCTGATGGCATATTTAGTACCAGTGCTCAGATGGACTTTGCTGCAATGTTTCTTGAAAACATCTGCTAGTCTGTGAGTTTTCTTCATTAATGAATCACAAAGAGGCACTGGGAGTGGATGTGTAGTTATAAGGGATTGCTCTGCAAATATATATTTTTTTCTTTGACTTCTAAATTACCTGCTTAGTATTTTAGGGATTGCAAGTTGGTAGAAGTGGTGTGCCATTTGTGGTTCTGGATATCTCCCCCATAAAACAGATCTCAGTCAACCTTTCA
This sequence comes from Ceryle rudis, assembly GCA_033439905.1. NCBI lineage: Eukaryota > Metazoa > Chordata > Aves > Coraciiformes > Cerylidae > Ceryle > Ceryle rudis. The sequence goes on along the minus strand of JAAGNO010016286.1, from coordinate 21,439 downwards.
GGGGTGAGTTTTGTTTGGCAAGGGTCTGTAAATGCCTGTCCAGAGCCTGTCAGTCACTTTAGGACCCTATGTCAGCATCTGATGTGAAGATAGATTCAAAAAAATACACAAAACGTGGTACCTGGCTGTGCGTTTAAAGAGCTCGCGAATCTTCAGCATTGGTGCTGTGGCTCATTTGGTACCTCTGACTGAAGTTCTCTAAACAGGTGATATGCAAGCCCTTAGTTTAAGGTATTAGTTTCACTGAATTTCATGGGTCTTAGGCACCATTGCACTTCTGAAAATATCATTGAGTTCTACTTAGTTGGTTATATTCCCAAGGCTCAAGGAAACTATTTCCTGACCATCAGGATCAACAAATGGCTCCTGTAATACCTTTGGTTATTGCCTTATTGACAGACAATTTTACTCATTTTTGTTTTACACAGCCTGTATTTCCTCCTTAGGTTTACAGATAACACTGGTATTCAAACATAGCACTGGTATCCTTCCTTTCTGCTTTAGTCTCTTATTTTCTTTTTACACTCTTTTCATGGAATTTGTGTGATCCTATAGAAGACTGACTTCACAAGCAGAAAAATGAATTTCAGTGCAGGGGCTCACCAAAAAAAAAAAAAAAAAATCTGGTCTGTCTGAAAGTTCATGTGGAGTGATACAGTCCTGAGCAGAAATAGGATGGTGTTAGATAGGAAGCAAAATACTACTCTGCTGCATAAATTGCCTCTCAGTTTTCCTTATGGGAGGTGCTGGGATTCATGCTGGATGATTTAGTTAAGGGATGAGGTAAGGATGTGTTATTAGCTGTTCTAGATATTCTCAGTATTTCTGGGGAGAGTTGCTGGATATACCTGGCCCCTCACTGCTGGTAAGTGTAGATTAGGTGGTTGGTGCTCAATGTATCATGTAAATTTACTGCAATTAATCTACAGAGTCTTTTGCCAAACATCTAGTGTCTGCTAAGCTGTTTCTTGCAGAAGCCAGGTGGGCAGCTGGCAAGAACTGCCTATTAACAGTGGGAAATGCCAGTTCAGACTGGATCACATGCAATCCACCAACCACCCCTCTGCTGAAAGAGCCACTACTGCTGTTTACATAGAGATGTTGCTCTCCGAGCCATTTCACTGCCACTTGAGGCCACAGATTTTTACTGTTTTGTTTCTTTTTTTTTTTCTTGGCAACTACATACAGTGGTGAGATCTTGTGAAGAAAACGCAGGCAGTGTCAGGGAGCGTGGCTGAGGGTACATCCTGGGGTTGATGCTTTGACTGAAGAGCAAGGAGTAAATAGGGTTTTGCTGATATATTTCTACATCTTCCACTCATTTGAAGTACAGTAAGGTGAACTTGCATGCATTTGGAATGACACCATTACATACATGGGATTAGGATCCATTTTCCCAGCTATTTCCCACACATACCCTGCAGTTCAAATTGTGCATTGTCTGCAATGATTCTCAGTTTCAAGTTTCTAAACTCTCTCACCTGTGCTTGCCTTAGAGGATGTACTAAACCCCAACTTGCAATCATGGCAAACTGCAGAATTGTATATGACTTGGCCCACAGCTCCCAACCTACCACTGGCTGCATAAAAGAGCCACATTTAGGATGCACCTCTGAGTGTCTCTTCCCAGTGGGAGACCATGGGAATAGGAAGCTTGATTTTGTAAGGCCTTTGGCGACTATTCATTAGTATCTGGCATCAGCCAAGTGATGCTGTAGCAATAGCTGTAGGCTGGATTGCTCCTGCAGAGGTCGCATACCAGAGGAAAAGAAAGGAGAGATCAGCATTTAGAATATACTTTATTTTGGTCTCGGGCCATTCCTGCTTCCTCCTCTTGCCTGTTTTTTCCTTTCTCTATTCAATAGTTCTAATGTCTGTTTGTTAAAATATCTTTTTCTCTACACTAGATCAAAGGTCATGGATATAATACAAATCTGGAACAATAAATACAGTGCAAAATGGATTGAAATGCATATGGCAAAGATGGTTTCCAATTAAAAAACACTTTGCCAAGCTTGCGCCAGACAGCCACACAGCCTCTGATTTCTCTTTGCTTATAATTAGCTTCTATTGAAAGTTAATTACTTTCAGGACTGAAGGAAGTGAAAATAAAAAAAAAAAAAAAGGTGAAAAAGAGTCTTTCAGAAAATTGTGCATGAAACAAATGTTTTCTTTGAAAGGTTTTTGCAATAGCACCCATTCCATGGACATGAAAATCCAATTCAGATTCTTTATGTCCTTGAAATTAGAGATAGAAAAGGGGTGTGTGAGTATGTTTGTCACTGGGATGTGTTCTTGGGTTACTTTGAAGTCTCTGCCTCTGGAATCTATTCCAGAAGGTATATGGAGATTGCAACTGACAACCCTGATATGCAGATACAATGTGAAGGGTAGGTACTGCAGAAAGCCAGAAGCTCTCCTCCCCACTTGAGAACATGTCCTCAGGACCCTTTCCAGCAGGCCATTCCCACCCAGTTCAGAGACCCTGCAGGGATTTCCCTTATCTGTCCTAAGAGCCTCAAACAATCCTGGTCTTACTGACCTCTCTCTTCTATCCTGCTAGTTGAATTTTAAAACTTGTGACTAGGTTTTCTGAATTAATTCCTTTCACTTTCTGTAGCTAGCTCATGGGAGAAATGTGGGCTGTTAGTGCAATAATGAGGTGTCAACTTACAAGGGTTTCTCACAGTTATGCTTTATGCTGGGGTACCTACTGTAGTTAGAGCATATCAATCACAAATGCCTTGTTTTGAGCTGTTAGATGTTTTTATGGGCAAGTGACAGTGTAGTTAATTATTCTAAAATGCAGTCCTGTTGTTTTAGACTATGCATCAGTGATGCTTCTGGGGTGTGTGTGAGGAGGCTGGGGAGAAGCTAGGATTTCCAGTACTGGTTGTTATTGATACCCCCATTATTAGAGCCCCATGCCTGAAAGCTAAACAAACGATGTTTGTTTTTATCAGCTCTTTCTGTGCTTTCTGGTTGGACATCTGGAGAAGCACCCATGTTTTTAAGTCATCACTGACTTAAATCAGTCTCTGTAAGGGACTGTGTGCACCTCCTCTGTAACAAGCTGCAAGAATCTTGGAGAGGGAGAGAAAAAAGGCTGATATTTCTCTGGAAGCAGTAAATTAAACTTCTAATACAAAGGCAGCAGGCATAAGTATCACATTCCTCATATTCACTCAAGATCCATGAATCAAACAAATAGATATTTTCATCTATTGCATGATTATTAATTATATCAGTAGACTACCTTGCACTGCAGGTGAAGCCTTTGTATTTTTAAGAGAACATGACAGGTTGTGTTAATTCCAGAAGAGAGAAGCATGTTCCCACTTGTTACAGCATGAGGAATGCAAACGAGTGTTAAATTTTCTACCAGCACAAGGTCTTGCCAGTCATTTTTGAGATAGCGGGAAGCAGCTCTGAATGTAACTTGGTGTATAAGGGCTCTGTTTCTACAACATTGCATCTAGAATTTCCTTTCTCCTGCTGGCATCATAAACATGGAAATACTCATAAGACTGTGGAAGAAGAGTGTGGAGAATGTATACGGAGTAGTTGAGCAAGATAGTTAAGCAGAAAATGGAGAGAGATGCTTTATGAGGGTAGAGCAGCAATAACTGATAAAGAGTTGTTAATCCTTCCCTTACTCTTTGTGAAAATACAAATAGATGTAACTAAGAGGGAAAAACCTTTATTCCCCTCTCTTTCTTTTATTTTTATTTTTTTTAATAATCCATCTCATAGCCTTTATGTAAAGGGGTGACCTGGGAAAAATCTAATAGGTTGTTAGATAGCTTGAACAACCCAACTGTGTGAATAGGTATCACCAATCAAAGCTGGAACCAAGACCTCAACTGCATGCTTTTGAGAAAGGCTTTTTTACCAAGACAGATATATGAAAGGAACTTAGGGAAATAGTTGCCCCATGTGAGAGAGGGGCACTGGTAGTTTGTGATATTTTGTCTGGAAAGAAACAGGGGTTTGTAGTTTTAGCTGTAGTCAAAGTTTTTTCTTGGTGTTTTTTTGTTTGTTTGTTTGGGTTTTTTTTTGTTTGGTTGGTTTGGTTTTTTGGTGTGGTGGTTTTTTTGTTTTGTTCTGGTAGGAGAAGAATGTGTGAATGTCTAGAACACACATACATTCTCTGACCTATGCTGCCAGTGTTACTAACTGCAGATTGGCAAAGGTGTGGTCACATACAGGTTCATTCTCCCTGGTTGTGCTTCTGGCACTACTTCTATACTGGAAGTTTTAGAGGGGCAAATTAGACCTTCTTGTAGGCTGCTTTGAGCTTTTTCTTCTAGAGAGAGAAAAAACTGAGGTATCTTTATTACTTTCTGATGGTGTAAAAGGCCAGCCTGTTATTAGAGGAGCCAGGTTCACTTTGAGCCAGAGAAACATGGGCATCCCTATGGCAAATGAGTAGTTCCTGGGGTGGGGGGGTGTGTGTAAGCTTTTGGAGGGGTAGGAGAGAAGTACTGCAATTTCATTTCACTTGGAGTCACCATGGCAGCAAATTACTTCTTCCTTCCCCCCACCTCATTTAAAAAAAAAAAGGGGACTAACAATGGCAAGCAAGGCCTTCAGCTAGTGTGTGAGCAGTAGATACTCATTTACAGCTGAAAAAAATATATAGAAAAGAAGTCGGGAAACTATTGAATGATTTGTAAAAGGAGCATGGTTTTCTTGTTTGCTGCTCCATTCACTGTTCTCTATGTTAATCTCTGAGAAAAGAGACAGACCGCTTTCTCAGCCAAGAACAATTTACCTGTGTGCTGGCACGCAGTTAAGAGCAATTTAGAAAACAAAAAAAAAAGTCTCATTCCAAATTAACATTTAGCTGGTGACATTAGGGAAATTCTTTTTTTTATTATTAATTTTTTTTTTTTCTCTCCTTTTCCCTCCTATTCAGAAGCAGGAACATTCTTGCTTTCTGGATGCCTCAGAGGAGCATGCTGCACAACGGTGGGGTGTGCCAAGTGTGGGACGTGTTTGAACTGAGTCCCAAAACCTTGGTCCCTTGAGGTGCAGGCATTGCTCTGAAATACTGAAAAACTTGATACTGGAATAATCTGTAGCAGTTATACTCCAGGACTCGAAGTGTAGGATAGATCTTGAGGGGTGTGTATAATGCTGGAAGAGGCAGACACCAGAGCTAGCAGCTGTAGAGCAGCTCTGGTCCCCGACTCTGCGATGAGGGCTCACCATTTGCACCAAATTGTTATATTGTGACTG
>JAAGNO010016285.1:0-20950 GCA_033439905.1 Ceryle rudis | reverse complement strand
TTCTTTTCTTTTCTTTTCTTTTCTTTTCTTTTCTTTTCTTTTCTTTTCTTCTCCTCTCTTTTTATATGGAAAGGTTAAAATCCAAAAGCCTGAATTCAGGTAACCAGGAGTATAGTGTGCCAGGAAGCCAGTTTCAAATATTTTAACTGAATCCCTTTCTGATGAAGATCCATGGACAGCTTTTGAGCTATTCACCCTCAACACAAACCATTGCTGCAGTAACTAACACTCAGGAGCTGGGCTCAGGCACAGAGTCAGGCTGAGGCTCAGTGGAGTGGGGTTTAATTCCTCAAGCTGACACGGCTTTCCTGTGTGATTCTTGGCAGGTCACCAAATCTCCCTGGGCCTCACTCCCTGTCTGCAAAATCACACCTCTCAGACCTGCTGCCTCTCGAGAGCTGGGGAGAGGCCATTCATTATTATGTGTTTATAAATCGAGGGTTTTCCTTTTGGACGAGGCCCCCAGACAATCTCATAACAGCAATCGCGAGATAAAGCAGGCAGATTATTTTAAATAGTCTGGCAGATGCTGGAGAGGGTCCAGCCACGAAGTGGTCAGGAGGTATAATGCAAGCTGCTCGAATAGCACTGAAAAGACTCACTGTCCTTTTGTAGCTCACTCCTTGTGAAAAACCATGATTTATTTATTGAGGAGCAATTTCTGAGTCACCTTCTTCCCCACGTTTTGAAAACACTGAGAAAGTGAGTCATTTTGAGGAACAGAGCCTGCAGCACTCAGTTCTCACCCTGCTGCCTGGAACAGGAAGGGGAGAGCCCAGCAGGTGGGCTTGGAAGAGAAGGAGAGTGGGAAATGCAGCTTGCTTCTCTGCAAGGGTTGTCATCTGACCTTGGGAAAGTCATATAATCTCTTCAGGAATTAGCCCATAAACTGATAATGGTGGCTGGCCTTCCTCAGAAGGGTGTTTTTTATAGGATATCACTATTGGAGATGTGAGACTGTTGACTTCTGTGGTAACAGGGTCCTTACAGTAGCCTTGAACAGGGAGAATGATAAGAGTACAAATGCAACAACTGACTCTAAATGTGTAAAGAAGTGTGACCGTCAGAGTCATCTGTTCCCTACATTTGCACTGGGTGGGAGAAGAGGCAATGTCCTGAAATTATAGCAAGGAAAGGCAGAGCTTAAATGTTAGAACAAACCTTCCAGAAGTGATGTGTTGTATGCTGGAATGGATTGTGTAGGGAGAGGGTGGACTCTACAGCCCTGGGATTTTAACCTCAGATAGAGGCACATCTGTTTGGGACGGTTCAAATGGAGCTGCTTCAGGCTGCTTTTTCTTGGCTGTGTGCAGACAGGAGTTGACTTCTTTCCCTGAACATGCTGGTGTTTAGCAGGACCCTCCACTAGCTGCCTGTCTCAGGACAGTGGAGTGCAAAGAAGACAAATATTTAATTTACCTAATTATTTTTTTGTTCATTTTTGTCCTGCTCTTCAATATCTTCCCTTCCACCAGTGGCACAGATAAGAAAGCTCAGTGTTTCCCCTTGTCTGTGTAACATTTGCCTCTTCATCCATCAAACCCTCTGATTTTGATGTTGTTCCTTGATGCCTTCCAGTCCATCTCCAGTTTGTAGGACAGCCTCCATCCTACAGGCACCATGGAGCTGTTTTCAGCTGCACAAATTAGATAATGAGGGTATTTGATAATGACTGTCCTTTAGTGTCCTCTAGCTGGTAGGCTGTTCATGGAAGTGTTCAGGCTTTCTTGCTACTGCTGCCTGGTGTGTGGAAGAGGCATTAGCAACAGTGGAACCCTGGAGTCTTCCTAAGCTTTACTTTCACATGTGGGAGCTTCCTGCTCATGAAGAGCAAAGAACACAGCACCAAGATGAAACTCAGCCTCTGTGGATGGCTTTTTTTTCACTGTTCTCATTATGTGAGTTGGAGTAAGTGCCCCTATGTATCTCCTCTAGCAGATCTGTCCCTGCCCATTTCCACTCCTGCCCTTCCCAGCAGAGCATCTGTGTAGATAGTTTCTCTTCTCCCTTCTGTCATCTCTCCTCTGTGTGACTTCAGTCTGGGTACTGCTCTGGACAGGCACTCTGCCCTCATGCAGCCACCTCCTGCCACAGCTGATGGTCCCTGTGCTGTTCCATCTGTGGCAGACCCTTCCCTCCCCTCTCTGCCAGCCCATATGATGGGGGGCTGTGCATCCTGTGGAACCTGGGACATACCAAGGGAGCAGTCTAAGCAACCCTGCTGTGCCCAGTTCTGTCTGGGGACTTTGGCTTTCCCATCCTTGCCTTGGACTGTGAGGCACTGTCTCCATCGAGCCTTTTTCCTTGTGAAGGTCTCTAGATTGTTAATGTCCCTTGTAGGGAGCATGAAGGTTGTCCACCCCTCTATCCTTTCTGCTGCTTGACTTAGTAGGAGGGCCACTGCAGCATTAGAAATCAGGCTACCAGTGAGTTGAAGCCACTCTGAAACTTTCAAGAGGGAAAGAGGTGAAGTTGCACTGCATGTGCTAGAAAACACTCATCCATGGTGCCCTCTCGCTCTTAAGAACAAACAGCTCCACAGGCAGGTTCTGGCCAGCACCACCAGCAGCATAATTTTCCTTGAATCCTGAGGAGATGAAGGTACCATCTGTGATGTGTTCATGCCACTGATATAAGTTGAGACATCAACTGAGATCTGTCTCTCCGTGTTGGATCTCTGCATGAAGACAGCTGGTAAGTTTGGGTACAATAGATGTGCTCTCTCTGCTTGATGTATGGTCATCTGCCACTGCCAGTGAAGAGATTGGTGGGAAGCAGTGTGGTATTCCCTGCACATTGGGCAATGTTTGTTAGGAGTGCAAAAAAGACTCAAAGATGTATAAAGACTTAGACAGAAAGTCCTTAGGAGACAACCTTGTGAGTGTTCCACCATTTTACAGGTATCTTTCAGGAAGAGAGGAGAAAAGCATTTCTTCTTGCAGTTCAAGTAGACTGTGTGTAGAATGCTGAGTGCCCTCTACATCAGCCACATGCAGAGGTGATGGGTGGAAAACCTCTTGGATGATCACAAGGACACAAAGATGTAAGTTGGCACACAGAGTGAGTGTCTGTGGCAGTGAGAGGGGGAAGCTGCAGATTAGTTTTAAGACAGAGGTTGATGGATTTTGAATAGTCTCCTGAGTTCTTCCAGTCCTAAAATTCTAAAAAAGATACTGGGGAAAAAGAAGAGCTATAGGGGGGATAAGAGAAATGCTAAGACAGAGCAAACTGTCTTTGAAAAGAGACTGGGAAAAATTAGAAGTGTGGGAGGGAGAAATGGAAGGCAACACAGTAAAAGTGAAAAAAGACAAAAAACTCCAAAAAGCACCCCACTCACTATCAAATGGTACAGGGAACATAAATCGGTCTTTGCTGCTCCTCTACTCATCAGGCAGGAGCTTCCAGTAACACTGAAAAGCAATAGATGGCAAATTTATCCGCTCAGCCCCACAGCAATGCAGCACACAAATAACCTGTGGGAAACGGCTGCCATTAGGCAGGAGGGATTAGAACTGGCTAGGGTTGATGGAAGCATCTGTGGTCATATATGAATGGATGGAAACAAGCATTATAAACTTGCCTGCTTCCAGACAACCTTAAACTCCTTGGGGTGAAGAAACTTCCCATATAAATAGGTTATTCCATAACTATCCATGGCATTAGCTACTGTCAGAGACAGGATACCGGACTGGATGGGCCCCTGGCAATTCCTCTGGAGAAACTATCTTTCCAAAATAAAGACCCTAAAAAAAAAAAAATCCCTGTAACAAAGAAGAAATTATAGAGTTGTTTATTAAATAAATTAATTTGAATAGGGAGAACAGCAGTTCCTTTGTTTCCCTCTCAGTTTGAACTGTGGGTCTCAGAAGGGAAAATGAAACCACAGCTCCCAGTAGCAGAATAGCATCCTCAGCACTTGCTTCTTCCAGAATAAAAGGCCTATATTCAGAGGATTCCAAGTATGAGAGATATAGTGAGCTGGCAATGTGTTTGGGCAAATTTCCAAACCCATCTGATTTTCCACATAAGTTAGACATTTCAGTAACATAAGAAGTTGCAAAGAGATGTGAAAATAGTGTTTTGCTATCTTTACAGCCCAACCTGCTGTATTTAATACAGTTCTAGGAGGAAGTGTTTGATAGGATTTGATGCAATCAATACTAAACTGCTTTTGATTTTAGAATGGGTGTGTTTTTGTGCATATACTCACACATACAGAAGTGCATACACACTTCAAATGTGCCTGTATAGGTATATACAGAATAAGGTATCCAGGTTTTTCTATTAGGTTTGTTGCTTGCTTAATTATGCATTCATTCATTGTCTTTTGACATCTGTCTGTCTATCTACCTAGCTATCTGTCTGCCTATCTATCATGGGACATATTGAGTTGTGGCTCAATTATATGGCTGTATTAGAACAGAAGTCAGTCTCTAATTTTGTATAGAGTTGAGCACCTTTGATTTAAAAGCTTTAATAACTCTGTTTTAAAGGAAATACAAATGAGTGATACTATGATAAGGGATGGCAAATGCTATGACTCTGAATCACTGTAATGGCTGCAGAGTTCCCTAGTCAATAGTTTGCAGATACCTCACATTGATATGACAACTATGCTAGGTACAAATTGCATCTTGCTTTAAGAGAAGTAAGTGGTTTTTATAGCTACCTTCCACAGTATCACAGTGGAAATAACAGCAATTTCTGTAGTGAGCCTTCCATCACACCATGTACTCCTCCCTCCCTTCTCTCTGTTTTTGATTGATCATGCATTTTGCATAGACCATTTGGGCTGGTGATTCCTATGCTTGTTCTCTATCTAAGAGTCAGCCATTTCACAGAGGAAAATTACAGCTTAAGTTTTTATTTCTGTATTGTGATGGTGTGGCCCAAAGGTATTTGTCCTACCTCTTTAGCTCCTTTCAGAGTTGCCTTTATTATGATGTGATCTACAAGGTGATCACTACAAAGTGATCACTGAAGCTAGATTCTTATACTTCAACATTTGTCCTTATGCCTTGTGTTTCATAATGTCTGGCCACAACCAGAGGCTTCAAACCAGCAATGGAAAATTTTAAGCACAGAAACTCAAGCAGAGTTTAGACAGCATAAATCTGGGCTGCAGTATTTTCAGTCTGCAGCAAGAGGAACTCAGTGTACCTTGGAAACTGCCTCATATTAATAAACATCTATGGATTTAAGATTGGAAAAATGGAATCCAAGCAGACCCAAAATCAGAAACATCAAGGTGCAGCTCAAAATGCAGCAAAGTGATTAATGTAAAAATCATTGCCTTGCTTGATAGATTGCAAGTGGTATAACTTTTTGGTCATGCTGGGGTTTTCCTGATTGCACACTTCTGACCTGGTCTAATATCAGCCACCTCACCTACATGTCAGTGCCTGAGTGGGCTGTCTTTACTGCAAACTAGCTGTTAATTGTGGGCAGAGAAACATAAGTGTAAGTCAGATAGATTATCATCAGATCTGATGCCACTGAGTGCCTGAAAGTTACTCATTCCTGAGTGGCAGGGCTTCCTGACAGAGACCTTGCCTAATCTGACAGCTCTGACAGCTCTTGGAGCTGCTTAGAGAGGAGCTAGCCTGTCAGACCTGAGGAAACTCAGAAAATCCAGGAGGCTCACAAGTCCAGGATGCCACAATGTCAAAAGAAGAGTGTGGTGATGCGTTTGAGAGATGTGTTTTTATCCTGTGTGACCTGTGTACCTCAGGGCATCTAAGACCTTCTTCTACGGGGCTTTGAAAAGGAAACACCCAGAAAAACAAGTCTATCTATTGTTAATGCACATGACAAAGATTTTACCCTTTCATTAGATAGGAACAGTTATGGGGTCATTGTTAGCTAAATATTATCCTCATTTTATGTTCCTCTTGGATATACAAGTTGACGTTTCTGAACTGTTAATTTTAGTGCAGTGTATGAGCATAGCACAGAAAATGCAGAAATACTGTTTCCTTTCTCCAAGCATTAATAAAAAGATTTGTTTCAACCTATTTTTAAAAATTCTGCTAGTATTCCTTAGATACCTTAGATAAAGAAAACCTGGGAACTTGCTAGAAACAGCAGCTGGGATCAAACCCGTACGGCTAAGTGATTTCAGCAAATATATAAATGAAAGCTTCTCTTTCAGATGTGTCAGAGATTAAGATGTGACCTTCAAAACTGTTCAATGACAACTAGCTCAACAGACTCAGACTGTTTAAGCTAAGCAATTGCCTGTATATTGACTCGTATTTGAAGAGGATAGATAGAAGTCAGGATAACTCCATCTTCCAGAAATCCCTTCTTTGTGAGTTCCTTACCCTATTCATCTTCCTTAGTGTTTGTTTTGTTGAGTGTGTTCTTCTAGGATATGGCCTTTAGGCTCAGGAGAAGATCCCCTAATACAGCCATCTGCAACTTTCCTGTTAGCATCTTTCATATTGCTTCATCTTCCTAATTCCCGCTTCCATATCTTCTACTTTTGCTCCCATTATTTTCCTTAGGAAGAAATGTATTCTGATTTGAGTACTTTACATCCTATTAAATAACATGACTATTTAATTAAAGGCCTGGGTTTGTCCTCTTAAGCCATTTAGAAAGTCATGTTCTCATATGTCCCCTTTGCTGTTAAGTTATATCTGAAACAAATTTTACTGGACACCAAATGAAGCCTTTGTGGTTGATTTTTTTTTTAATCCTTGAAATGACAGCCTCACAAAATCTATCTGGACTTGGAAGACTGGGCTGTGCTCTCCTTTTTTCTTGCTGCTATTGAAGAAATTTGCCATCAGGACAATGCTATTGAAGAGGCACAGGTTGAGAAGAATGGCTCTTGCTCTCCAACCACAGAGCTGGGAGGCATAGACATGTACTAGAGACAGTAAGCCAAACAGATGCTGTGTAGAGGGTGTGCACATAGGTCCTTGTTTTGGGCTTATAGAGTCATAGAATGGTTTGGGTTGGGACTTTTAAAGGCACCTTTAAAGGTCATCTAGTCCAACCCCCCCACTGCAGTAAGCCCAGACATCTTCAACTAGATCAGGTTTCTCAGAGCCCCGTCCAACCTGACTTTGAATGTTTCCAGGGATGAGGCAACCTTATGTGCTGCTATTAAACTAAGAAGCAGGATGCCATTGTGTGCCCCACGTAGCGTTACTGCTGAGGGAACACAGTATACGTAAAACAAAACTAAAGCTTTAGAAATAGCTCTGTTGAGTCAGAAAGTGCTATTTTACACAGGCAAGCAATTTTGTTTGTTTAACATAACACCTTGAAGACCAAATAAACTTTGTTCCTTTTGAGATGCTGATTTGCTCTTACTGTCTTATGATAGGTGAGATTTTGGGGCAGAAAGGAACCCCAGGATGTAAACAACATGCTGCAAAACACACTGCTTAGACCTTGCTGCTGAAAGGGCTTTCTCTCTTCTGGCAGATATAAACACTAACAACTTGCAAAGAAACCAAAGCTCAGCACGGAAAAATGGCTCCGTAATTTCACAGGATACTGGCTAAATTAATGCTATACCTTTATGCGCTTCTTTGCCTGTTCAGTGCACCTGTGCATATGGACACATTTGTGCAATGCATACCTATTCCTGTGTATATGTACCTCCTGAAGAGGACTCCCAGGACTAATTCTTCTCCTTCAATCGTTTTGCTTGCCTGTGCTCGGATCTTCTTGCACACAGCCTCTGCCAGACGTATTGCAGATCTCAGACCAGTGAGCATGTGCACCAGAACAGCTTTGCACTTCTGGTGGTTCAGCGGTGTGCAGTGCTCTCTGCGTTGTGCTCAAGTGGCTGTGATTTGATTTTGGATAGCCCTACTCTGACTTGAAAAGACATCCACAGTTTCACAGAATCACAGAATTGTAGGGGTTGGAAGGGACCTCTGGAAATCATCTAGTTCAATCCCCCTGCTGAAGCAGGTTTGCCTACAGCAAGTTAGACAGGATTGTGTCCAGGCAGGTTCTGAATAACTCCAAAGGACACTGAAAGTGCTTTCCATGCTGCAGAACACCAGGCCAGGGAGCTGCTTCACAGCAGAGTTTCCCACAGAAAGGGAGGTGTCTGCACTGACCTTGTGCTGATGAAATCCTTGGCTGATCCTGACAAGGTTCAGCTCTCAGAGTATTAGAGGCGAAGCTGACATCCTCTGGACTCTATGAAGCATGACTGGGAACAGCGTGAACTTCGGAGCCTTAGAGAAGGAAGCACAATTAAAAAAAATACCCCCTTTTCCCGCATACAAAGGAAGAATTGATACCCTAGTCAAAAAGACGAGTGCTGTTACAGCAGTTCTTCATTATAGGCATGTGGTTTTTGGCTTTAAGAAGTGTCAGAGAGGATGTCTATGCAGACTTGTGGAACAGATATTAAAACATCTTTTAAAATGATTTGTTGTGTATGGTTGATGTAACATGAGGAATCCAGTGTCTTCAGTAACAAATGTAAGCAAATATATGAAATGCATCTTTGAGGTTTTATATCACAGTTGATAACCTTTCCCTTTAAAGGGGGGTGTAATCACTTAGTAGATATGCAAGATTCCCCCAAAGGCATTATAATCTGCATCCTTAAGGGAAGGGAGCTGTTTCACAGGGATACGTTTAACCCCTTGATTTGATCAGGACTAAAATCTTCACCTCTGTTCATCTCAGACCTCCAAGGAAATGGCAGGATCTGGTTGGTGACCACGCCATTGCAAACACCTAGCCTGAACCTGATCAGAGCTTGTGAACTTGTGATCTCTGAGAGCAGCAACATCAGGCTTTCTCCAACATGATTACAGGAATAGACTTTCCCTGACAAAGTGAGAAGCACAAGCTCTTGTGACTGCAACATGAGACTTCAGAGTTCAGAATTCACTGAGAGTGAGAAAGAGAAGGAGTGATGAAAAACATCACCTATGCTGCTGTACTGACCTGGCTGCTCTTCTGAGCTGTATTTGATGGAGTAATCAGCGTGGTGCTGCTATAAAGACTAGTGGGAACAGAAAGTGTGGAAAATATTTTCTATTGACAGAATGACTAAGATACCTTCACAGTAGAAATCTTACTTCTCGCATTTTCTGTCTGCTGGGAGATAAGCCCCAATCCTTTTCATTTAATTGTTTCTAGTACCTTGTGCATTGGGTGAACAAGGCTGAATTGGAACCTTTGAGTAGGAATTTTCCCCAATCTGAATGCTGGAGCAGTTGGTACTTGCAGAGCATAGCTCTTTATCTTGTGAAATTAGGTGCAATTACCCATAAACTCCCTGGGTCCTGTGCATGCTTCCTGCAGACTCTGCCATGAGCTCAGAGATCTAGCATGAGTGAGATCCCTCCTGGCTGGTTGGAGTTGATCTAAACCTGCACAGCTGCTGAAAGGCTAATCCCACTCCAACCTTTAGCACTCATCCTCCCTTGAGACGTGGTCACACCACCTAACCCTTTCGATGCAATAGCGTGGCTGCTTTTCAGGTGGCTCAGGTCTGCAAGCCAGCTCACCATCTGATGAGTTCAGGGGAGGAGGCAGAAATGTGCAGCTGGAGGTGGAGGGGAAGGCAGAATCAGTTCTCGTGGCAGCTGTGAAGATTAAATCACCTTGAAGTAAACCATGAAGATCCTAAATGAACACTGAACTGGAGTCTAGTGAAGGTGGTTGGTACCTCTCAGCACAAGTTCAGTGCTCTGCAGTGTGGGGCTGAGGGCTTTTGCTTGTTTCTGAGCCAACAGATGCTGACTAGTCATGCCCACTGCTTAAGAGCAGCATTTTGTTGCACAAGCCATCATGTCAACGTTAAAGTCATGATAATTTCTCCATGGCAAGCAAAGGAGCTAGCCCTCAGTGAGGGATGTGGTCATGTCATATTTTGAACATAAACCGATTTTGCTCTGGAAGGGAGATACTGCATTCCCTGGCACCCACACACTGAGCATCCTCTCCTCCATGCACACATACTTCCAGCTTTCTGCTTTGAATCCTCTGCACTGAGAATAGTGACAGTCTTCCCCAAGATTTGTTCTCTGTGGGAGATCAGCCATTTCCAGCTTCTTCAGAGACAAAACCTTTCTTTGCTTAAATCCTTGAAGCCTGTGGAAGTGACAAAAGAGTGGAAGGTAGGACTGAAAATCTGTGCCAGCTTCTGTGCAATTATTAAGCCCTGGATCCAGAAGCTTTGCCCCAAAACATATAGACAAGGCACAAACAGCATTTCACTACAGACTGTCTATCCCACCTGGGTCAGGAGAGGGGTTCATGATGCACAGGCCAAAAAAGGAGTGTTGCTTGACTGTGAGCTAGGCTGGAGTTTCAGAGTTGGTAACTGAAATCTCATTTCCTCACAGGTGGGAGAATATTGCATGGAAAGCAAGGAGATCTGGTGCACACCGAACATGAATGCTGGATGCATGCTCATGTGGAGTTTCATCTGATCTTTAAAATTACAGGCAGGATATTTGTTTGCATTGCCCAAGCAGACAACATTTGCAGAGCAGAGGCCTCTTTACAGTAACAAACAGCAAGGCTAAAAAGGTAACTGCTTCAGGACATTGCTTGTGTGAAGCAAAGCAGCGGTAATGAAAATTGTTTTGCTCTTAATTAGAACAGTCACTACTGGCAACCACTCCAGTCTTATCTAAGGAATTTTCAGCCAGTAACTACATTTTGGTGAAAAGTGCATCTTTATTTTCAGTAGCTCTCCTTTTGAGCTATTTTGAGTGTAATTGTTTTGCTCCTAATTGAGGGGTGGGAGGAAGCCCAGCCAAACCACTGTTCAAGCTACAGTGGCCTGGAGGGATTTTTGGTGAACAGAGGTTTTTACACCATGATTTGTGCTGCATCGGATGGATTTTTTATTTTTTTGCATAACAGACTGATTTTGGCTGGTAAATGACCAAGAAGGCAGGAGAATGGTGAAAAGTAAGGGCATGGCTTTGGTTCTTACGGTACCAGTTGGGATGAATGGACTTTCTGTGCCTGATCCATCACAGTGGATGTGCAATAGAGGTGTCCATGCTAATTCAGCTCTACAGGAGTAGTTCTGTTCAGGCTAATTTACTATCTCTGCACTATATGGTAGATTCTGGGAGTTCTAGGAACAATGATGTGTGGCACATATTCCACAGGAGAAAAAATTTTTCTTCTTTGTCTCGGGCATAACTAGCGATTTGATGCTGTTCTTTCCACATCATAGTGCTATACAGTATCTGAACACTATTCTAAAAAAAAACCCCCAAACCCCCAAACAATTAAACTGTTCTCTGCAAGAAGTTAAACATTTAAAGTCATCCCCTGGTCAGCAATCATCCTAAATCAATATTGAAAGAGAGAAGTAGTTCATTGAAATTACCATTCATTAATTAGAATGTGGCCTGGACCACAACAGCTTGGTCTCTGAAGACACAGATTTATTTATATTTGTTATGTTTGTTTCATATTTGCTTACTGAAGGATATGTGGAAAGGCTAGTCACACTTGTCAATGATGGTTCATAAAGAAGGCTGCTTGCTGGTGTAAATTCATTAATTATTGAGACAAATTTAGCTGGCTGGAACATTGCATAAACCAGCAAATGATCTGAAATATGCGAAATTAATTGCCTTTGCAGATGTCTAGTTTCTGAGCGCCACAGCTTTGGAGCTAGCAAACATGAAGGCAACCCTAAGAAGACCTGGCTGCCTTCAGGTTCTTGCTCAACCAGATAGCATTAAGAGAGTTAATTTCTCCTGCAACAAGTAAAATTCATCTGGGTGTCACTGTTGGAATTGTATGTCTCCCATATGTGATTCTTCTGCGAATAAGTATTACAGACACTTAGAGAACCAGAACAGTCAAGTTTACCCTAACCCAAGCTACATGACCAGCTTTCCAAGAACTTGAAATCATTGTGTGGTATCTCGTAACACTTTGTTACCGTTGCAAAGTAGCTGCATCTCTGATGATTTTGCATCCCTCACCTTTTTTATAATCGAAGTAGAGCATTTCTGTTCTGGAAAGTTTTCTGAGGCTACCACATGGTGTTGTAGATAAACCATGATTTTTTCTTTAAATTTTTTTTAGCCTAAAACAGTATATTGTCTTTGGTGATGGATCTTGTTGCAAAATAATGACCCATGGCAGAAAGAAGTTCAACATATGGTCTGATTCTGAAATGAAGGAGGTAGCCATATGCCTGATGTTAAAGCTTCATCTTTTTGGACTGGTGCAGAGATGACACAGGGCTCACTTGTGATAGTGCTGTATTTGCACTTAACCTCACATAGATGTCAGAAATCAAACAGAGGGATTAACTCCACTGTTACTGATTGCCAGACAATTTAAGGTTTCCTGTCTTGTCGAAATTCTTTAACTAATGTGGCTTCAGCTACTCAAGGAAGATAAACATGGATGTCTGAGCTTGATTCAGCAAAGTACTTTAGCATTCATCTAACACCAAGCACACAGGCAAGCTGAATTTCAAGGATCATGTCTAAATATGCTCCTGAACGGGAGATGGATAGCTCTGTAGTCATCTAACCAGCTCTCTTCTTTATAGACAGTTTTTAAGTCAGACCCTTTTATGTCAGATTCCTAGTGAGATTTTCTGAAATTTCAGCTGAAGAGATACCCACATAACCCATGGGGAAACATGCCCATCTGGCAGAGGACCTGTGTGAGGCTGCCTCAGCTGTTGTAGCTCTGTAGCGGAAACATACAGCTAATGCTTTGGTTGAGGAAGTTCTCAATTAAATCGAGATTGCTTGGGGAGGTTGGGGAGCCAGCCATTGGAGGTCCTTAAGAATGACCTCCAGGAATGGTGCAGGTCAAGCAGGATGATGGACCAGATGACTGCCAGAGGTCCTTTCCCAGGGATTTCATGTTCCCAGCAGAGCTGTAATTGCATGAATAAAAGGTCAAACATGTTATACCTCACTGTGTGTGCCTTGTAATGGAAGAGTAATAGGTAACTGTTAAATCAATTTATTGATAAAACACCAACTATCACTTAATATTTAAATCTTTAGGTATGGATTTCATCATAAGGTGGAAACCAATAGAGATAAATAACTCCTTTTTCAAGCATGCAGTAGTCAGTTTTCATTCTAATGTTTTCATGGTCTGCATAATCTGGTCTTTAGGATAGGATTGTAAAAAGCAATTTATTATAACCATAAATTTTGTGAAAAACACAGTTCTGATAGAAAACCTTTTATTTCTTTCTTGGATTGACAGTGAGCTCCCTCACACTAGCTGGTATTTTCAGATTGATTGCTAGGAGCAAGTTACACATTAAAGGAAGAAGAAAGAAAGAGAAAAACCTAGAGAGCCTGATACCACACATGACATCACCGATACACAAGGTCATCTTGTCAGGATAGGCTGAACAAGCAAATCAAGAATTTATTCTGGAATTAAATACCCTAAGGTAGATGTTTTTAATCATTGGTGGTGATAAGACTCAAAGAGTGATTTACACCTTATTTCTGGAATTACTGGTGAATGATGTGCTTGTTATGGTGATGACCAAGTGTTGTCATGCTTCTTAGGGATGCGGAATATCTGAGCAAATCTTCCTCATTACACAGTTATTACTCGGCTTGCATTTACATGGGAGATAGGTCTGAGAAGGGAGACTGCAGCTTCACTGCTTTGGGGAACCTGAATTCCAGCTGCCAGTTGCAAAAGAAACAGAACTCCTGGGGACATTCCTCCCTTAGTCTTTTGAAGACATTGCACAACCAGGGTGAAAATACTCCCAACCTGGGGGAGAGGCAGTGCAACCACAGAGACTGGCCTCTCCCCTGCCATCATCCTGAGTAGATTTTACATGCTGGTCTCAGAAGTCCTCCTGGGTATTTAGACCACATCAGATGTATGTGGTATGTGGGTCTGAGCAAATGCTCACAGATCATCTAAACCAATTGAACTCTCATACAGGTGAAAGCTGCAAGTGATGTCTGCAGCACAGCTGGAGGTAAACCAGAGCTTGCTTTGTTCATTAGGGCATTGCTGAGAATGGTCCGTAGCCGTTGTGGGAGACATGAAGGGTTATGAAGGGTGGGAAATCTGTCCATGAGAATGGGGAGGATGCCTGAACTCAACCTTCTTGCGGAACAGTTATGAACATGGCATTGGAGACATCTCACCAACAGAAACACAGGGACAGACACAGAGCATTAAGTTTCTTTTAGCCACATCTTTTCTATATTCCTAGTGATTTAGGGACACGTCTTGAATGGAAGAAAGGTGAAGTCATTAGATGAGTCAGGGAAAGGCTATGATGAAGTGGATCCAGTGTGTGAGCACAAAGCATCCCTGTCTGTGACTGGTAAGCTTCCTTCTTTCTTGGAATAGCATCTGAGAGCTGAATGAAGTGATTTCCACAGCCTCTCAGTTCTGGTGGGCTGACCTCAGGAAGGAGTGGTAGAGAAACCAACGGGGAGTAACTAGCTATTTAAAATGGATAAAAAAACCTTATCTGGGAAATTTTCTGAAAGGGTTACTGGGGAGGGGACAGGGAAACACCCAGGACATTCAGAACCAGCTAGCCAGTGTACCTGGAAAAGAAAAAGTAAAGGAAAGCAGTCTCTCTTCCACTAATCAAAAGAAATAAAGAACTGAAACACTCCCTGGAACTGATGGAAAATCAGGTCAGGAACAGAAATGTTCATGCATTTGCTCTACTGGAAGTTAAAAAAATTTCCAAACCCAGTTTCTTTTGTGAAAACCTGGCTCCCTAAGGCTCTGAATGAGATGCAGAGAATGTCCCACTGCATGTGGTGTGCTGGTTCAGGATTCTTGCCAGGGCAATCAATCCCAATAACAAGCAAAGCAAAATCGAGCTGCCAAGTTTCAAGTGTTCATGGGAGAGGGAGGCTTGTGACTGTAGAGAGAGCAATGAAGAAGCATGAGTTCATTAACTTCCAAATCAATCTGAGTGTCCTCACTTGTGTTGTTGCCTCAGATAACACAGATTCAAGGCCAGCTTCTCATTGCCCTAGGAGCTATACTGATACAGAGCCCAAAGTGATACATACACCTAAATTTTAAGATATGAGGGAGCAGATTGATATACCATGGTAGATGAAACTCATGGAAACAGGAGATCATCTGGGGCATAGTGAGATGTGACGTCTCAGTGCTGGTACAGTACAGAAGCAGACACACATTCCTTCTATGGAGGACAGTTTTCAAGTCTGTGCAATACATGGCATAGAATCATAGAATCATTTGTGTTGGAAAGGACTTGTAAAGGTCATCTTGTCCAACACCCCTGGAATGAGCTTTCAACTAGATCAGTTTGTTCATGTCTTTTCCTTCATAACAAATTCTATTTTTTCCTGACTTTTTACTTCCCAGGTCTTCCTTCCCCCTATCACTTGTTTTTTAATGATTTCTCTTCTTCTGACAGTCTTCTGTTTGATGTCATCTTATGTGGCAATAGTTATGGCTGAAGTGGAGGTTATGCGAGAGATCTCCAAAGTACCTTCCAAGCAGTATTACTGTGATTCTGGGGGAGTGCCAAGCTCTGCTCAGCCCCAGATTTGACCTCTAGATGTGAGATTTCATGATGTTTTCAGTGATTTTTCTGCAGTGACAACTGTTGGTGACATTCAACTGCTCACTGCCTTTAACCAAGTCATCACAATATACTGGAACAGGCACCCAAAAATCCCGATGCAATTGCTTCTGCCATCTCTTTTGAAAGACATTTTCTGGTGATATTGTCTCTTCCTCCTTATTTTAGCCTCACTCTTGTGTTAAGTATGCAGAAAGAAAAAGAGAAGAAAGTTTTCTTATTTGTCTGGCTTTTGTCTCAACCTGTAGGGTGAGTCTAGGATTATTTACAAAGTTGCATAAAATACCCTGGAATATTTTATGTACATAACCTACATTTTCATTTAAAAGATATTTTAAAACCCCCAAAACACAGAAAAAAAAAAACCCCAACACATAAACAAGAAAAAATATAGCTGACTTTCAGTTATTTGCAGGCTTTGTGCTGAAGAGCCTCTGTGTCAGGGACATCTGAGCTGCCAGGGAAACCGGAGTGGTATCTCTGTTTTGACAGCATGGAAGTACCTCAGCCCTTGTTAAACCTGATGGAACATTTGCTTTATCAGCCAAGGTTCTCTTTGTAGCATCATTGACTGTTCTAGTTCGGCCTTTAATGTAAGACTCTCATCGTCTCAATGTCTGATAGCTTCTTCTTGATGTGATGAAACACTCTGTGAAGTGCCAGCTTCTCTCTGGTGAGTACAGGGGTGCTCAGGCCACCTCAGAGGTTGTGAACTGGGAGGGGAGAATTTATGAATGTGTGCACACATTGGCTTCCATGCCCCAGGAAATTAAAAAGGATAACAGCAAACACTAAGCAGCACAGTTGTCACCACCATCTGGCAAACATCACTTGTTTACAGCTCAGGAACTCACGTAGCACATGTTCCAAGGAGGCAGGTCTGGGCAGGAGGAGGGAGAGGTCTCCACAGCCCCATCGCACCCAAGCCAGTCCAAGCCATGACTCAGTGAGCAAACACAAGGCCTTGACTGGCCTTGCTGCAGTAATACCTGAAACTTCTGTTTGCTTCCCAAGGGAATTTAGCCGTGAGGGAGTAACCAGACAAGGCAGGAGAATGGCAGATGTTTGCCTCCTCTTGATATAAGTAAACTTCCAGAAGAGTCTCCTTAAGTGCTAGCATTCCTACAAGAGGGAAACAATAAACAAACCAAGTTATCACAGGACAGTCGGTAAATAATAATAACAAAAGCAATAATAATAATAACATTCCTTTCAACTAATCCTTTATTTTCTTTTGTAAATGGGGCTACTTTGACCTGACAGAAGCATGCACCAGGGAATGATGTCTGTCATCTAAGGATGTATATCTTTGCCCTTCCTTTCTACGGTGTCCCATCAACATTTTGTGAGGCCAGTACAGGTCACATGAGAAGGAGGCACTGAAGAAATCTCTCTGGTATCATGACCCAGCTTACTATTTGGAAGTGAATCCAGTCCACGGTAATTGACGATGCTTTCTGTGAAAAGCAATTTCTGCTTATGTTGGTGTTCAAGACATGCTGTATATACTTAGAGTGCTTCTCTGGTAGAAACTTTTAAAGATGCATAGCATGTGGGCAAAGACACACAGAAATAACACCATGGTCCAGTTTATGTCAGCATTGTCATATAGAGGCAAAACCTCTCTGCCGTCCAAAAAGGCACTCTTTGAAAAATGCAGTCTTTCAGGTTGACATTATATTATGTAAGTTCCTATTACTGCCCTTTGTGCATTAATTGCTACATGATGTGAAGAGGAAAAACAGGGGGAAAAAGGAAAATATTTTACTGTTTCTTGCTTTAGACATTTAGCATAATTTCTTATTACTGTGTGCAGAAGTTCTGCATAAAATTGCCTAGTATCCAGACACTGTGCATTACAGGTGTTGTAAATGTTAGAGGGTCCACCCGAGAGCCTTGACTGTTCTCATAGGGATAAATACAGGTGGAAGAAATGTTTGTAATGAATATCATTCAACAAACCACATCTTCCATTTGTGAATTGTCCGTGAAGAGATCGTAATTTTCTTGAGCTGTTCGCTGAATTGCTTCTGGAAATCATTCTTCACTAGCAGCTTCTCGGAGAGCAGTTTGCTGGGAGCATTTAAAATTCAAAGTTTGCAACTTGAGATATTTTTATGAGGTGTGTCAGTTCCCTGGTAGGATCTGTTCCTTCCTTAGATGCGTGTAACTCCTGAATTTCTGTTCTGAGTAATCCCAGTTATAAATATGAATCCTGAAACTTTGCAATGGTGTCCTGAAATATTTGTTTTAAAACTGTTTGAAATAGAATTGCTTTTTTTTTGCAATTATTAGTAAAACATGGAAAACAAAACCAGCAAATTTGAGGCAAATCCATTACAGTATTCAAATGAACATCCTGTCTACCCTCAGCTCCCAAGATAAGACTCTTGTATTTTCAGAGTGATTTTCAGTGGCATATCACCTTAGGTCTAACAGTTTTTGGTAAATGGTGTTATTGAAAAGATAAGGAAAAAAAAGAAAACCTGTCAGAGGTCAGGTGTAGGCAGAAAATGTTAATACTGGTGATGAGTAGATGCTTCATATGACTTACTCAGAGTTACTGAGTTCTTGATCTGGATACTGCTCTGATGCAGCCATTATGTTGACTTGGCAGAGCCTTTCCTGGTGTCCTTCATCTCTGCTACAGCAAATTAATTTCTAAACTCACCTCTGTTGAAACAGTTGACAGTCAAGAGATTATCTGGAAATAACATCATCTGGGAAGAACACCCTGCCCCTAAATACTCCAAGACAAACTATTCAAACATGAGGCTGCAATGGAGGCCCAAATGGTAGAAAAAAAATGGGAGAAGGCTCCTAAGACAAGGTTCATGTTTCTGTTGGCAGTGATGTACAAAGTTGTTCCAAAATGGTTTGTTGCCAAGGATTGTTTTTGTTCAGGCTGAGTTTGATCTTTCCTCTTCATGTCCTGATGATGATGGCTTGTGCTGAAGGTGAGGGAAGGTGGAGTGTGTGGGAATCAGTTGGAGGATTATTTTGTACTCTCAGCTACTTGGTGCTGGTCCAAGCTGTGCAATGCTTTGGAGGAAAAATGTACTTGAAGAGCTAAGGTGTGAAGCTAAGTACCAAGATGGTCCCTTCCTCTTTCCCTCACAACATCAGACACAAAAGGCTACCTACAAAAATTTGCCTTTTATGATGAGACAGATGAAGGAAGGCAGCAGAAAATAAGGCTCATAGGTTAATTGAACTGGAAAGAAAAGAAAACCTTTTCACAGAATCACAGAATTACTGAGTCTGGAATAGACCTCCAAGATCATCAAGTCCAGCCTGTGGCTCAGCCCCATGACATCAGCTAGACCATGTCACTAAACACCCCATCCAATCTTTCCTTAAACACCTCCAGGGATGGTGACTCTACCACCTCCTTGGGCAATCCATTCCAGAGTCTAATCTAATCTTTTACCTCTGCATTCTTCCAATCATGGAGAGAGAGAAGGCCTTATCTTTTGGTCATAAAATAATTATTAACAAGGCCTCAAATAATCCCAGCAAAAGCTGTTCAAATAAAGACTTGTGCAGCACAAAACTGAAAATTGAAGGGTTAACAGAGTCTCTCATTCAATCAGGAGCTAGCCTTCCAGAGAGCCCATCACCTCTCCAAATTAACCTAACAAAGACAAGATGCCACTGGCATCTCTAATCCACCTGGAGATGGACAAAAGTGAACCCAGCACCTTTCTAGAAGGAGCATGCTAAGGGAATGGAGTGGTTAACAGAAAATGCTCAATTACATGGGATCAGGATTCAGCCCGGAGCTCCTACTAGTGGATGTGCTGTCGGTCTTCCTCAAACCAAAGGTCTGTAGTTAAAAAGGCAGACAAATTAACTACTTTATCCCAGTAATGATTTCATAAATGCACATGTGTGAGTAATGACTCCCTGTATTATGCCTTCTTCCCACTTGTATTAAGCCATCACGCCTGGATAATCTAACACTTTGAATTAAGCCCTCCCGGTTTACCCATTCTGTTGCTGAGAAATTCTGCTAGTGTTCAGCAAATTGCTGACCCCTATCAAGTCCTTACAAGTACAAAATCATTCATTTTATTTATATAAGTCATCCTACAGGCCAGATTTATAGGGCAGACAAAGTAAATGCACCTGTGTTGATGCAGTGGCAATTTCATTGTGTTTTGTCAGGGGAGTCTGCTTAAAGACAGTGACTTTCATGGTGTGGCTTGATGGGGTTTGGCTATAGAACAGTAGAGCTGGCCAGCAAGCATGGCTGAGCACAAACAAGCCTGGATCTGAAAGTGGCTTTTGTGGCTCCTCTCTTCCTAATAACATATATTAAACAAAAGAAAAAAAGATCTATTTTGAAGAAGAGGAGAAAAAAACCCACTCACTGGCTGCATGAGGATTAACAAGGTAGTTTACAACAATTTTAGAGAGGAGGAAGTCTTTTTATGGCAACTACTGTGGGAAAGATGATTGGTTTTACTTGCAGTTGTTTTCCCTGACTCCCTGTTGTTCTTTTTTTTTGGTTCTGTAGAACAAGCTCAGAAAGTGGTAGAAATCATATTATTTGTTAATGTGCCAGCCTGGTGAGTGAAGAATTTTTAGTGGTCTGCAAAAAGAGAACAAGCACAATTCCTGTTGTTTGTTAATCACTTCTGTGTGCATAGCTGTCAAAGACTATTTTAAATATTTATCCTTCTTTTTCTCTGAAGATTTTTGTTTATTACATTTAACTCCTTCCTGACCCCAAACCTCATGGGCATAGAGAAGATAACACTCAGAAGGAATGATTTAAGGTCTTCTACTTTCCATGTGAAATCTGGAAAACAATCTCTAGGAGTCCTCCATCACTGTGAAGGAAAAAAAAAAATAATGTTTTGTTCAAGTAAGCAGCTTCACACAAATTCACCTTTTAGCATTACTAAGAAGAAGCGTCACTCCATTGCAAGTTACAACAGTGCTATCTGCAAGGGAATGGATCAGTCACAGAATAAGCCCTGGCTTGTCACAAACTTTTGGTGAACCAATAAATGGCCAGTCTCAATGCATTGTATTGCAGCTATTATGCAAAGCTACCAATAAATAGACAACTCAGCTTCTTTGGTTCTTAGTCACCTTGTTACATCTACCCAGGATATAGAAAACAGCTTAATGATACTAACTACAGTCAGACTCCCACTCCTTTCTTTATTTCCTTGCTGATATGACATTAACTGCTTGCAATATTGTCAAGTTCCTTTCAGTTTTTCCGTGGTGTTAAGTGAGTCATTCTGCACAGATAAGTGAAGGCATCCGTGTGCTCTGTGGCAAGGCCCTAGTGAGATTTTGGGTCCTGCTGGAGCCCTGGATGCAGTGTGATTGCATGGGGATGTTTCCATATGAAGTGAATCACAAAAAAGCATTCAAATACCACAATTT
>JAAGNO010016284.1:144059-165663 GCA_033439905.1 Ceryle rudis | reverse complement strand
CACGTTCAGCTCCTAGCCCCTGACACCTCCTGGGTCCCGCCTCTCCCCGCCCGTCCCTGGTGACCCCGAGGCCGGCCCAGGGCCCCAAGCTGCCCCAGCGGCGTGTCCCGGCGAGATCTCTGGGGACACAGCCGAGGAGCTGGTCTCACCTAGTGTCCCCACATGCTGAAAACTTCCACCGAGACAATCATGACGCCCCTAAAGTGAAGGTGCACCAGTGGCAAGTCATGAAAAATGCATCCAGCATCCACACATTTAAGCCTCCTCCCAGTGTAGTGGATTCAGCCGACTGGACTGCCCACATGTCTGGAAACCACAGGAAATCCCCAGGCCACAAACCCCCAGATGCAGCCCAGCCTTAGCTCGTGTCCACCCCTATCTCGTTCTGCTGGAGGTGGAAGTCAGCACTGCCTTGGGGGTCAGGCTGGTTTAGAGGTGTCTAAAAATACCCTGTGCAGACCATTAAACAGCTGCTTCTGTTAAGACATTCTCCGACCCACCTCTTCCTTGATACTATCTGCACTAAACATCCCCACCTGCTAGAATTACCCACACTAACACGAAGGGATCCTGAAAACAAACTCTGTGTGTTTAAGATCAGTGCTATTCTCCTGTGCCACTCTCCCTGGCAGTCCTTTCCTCGCACTGAGACACGACTGTATGCTCCCGGAATTGTCTCCAATGACATCTACTAATACAGTAGGTCTCATTTCACTTGTAGTGTCTTTCAGAAACTGTTTCAGTCCAGGAGGATTGAAGCATTTTGTATTTTTTCCCACTTTAACAACTGCCTAGAGTGGTTATGGAGATCAGAGAGTGAAAGCTAAACTGTCTGTCCCTAATAAATCTTTATTTCAAAGACAAAACCCAGTATTATTTAAAGAAACAGAAGAAGCCTCCCATAGAAGTATCTGCAGTCTTCCTCATGTACATTCTGTTTTATTAAGAAGGAATTAAAATCAGCTGACCATGTTTTTAATGAGGCTTCAGTCAAGTGGCAATAAAAATGAGCTATTAAATGCTTGCTACAGTGAAGACAGTGATGCAAGGTTTTAAAGAGAAATGGTTTGGACTGGATGTATCCCTCCCTCCTCTCTCCTGGTTGCTATAGATATAGACTATTTCTCCTAATCTGCTGAGGAGAAAGCTTGCATAAATATGTTGAAAGTAATAGCTGTAATTTTTACCTTTAATAATGCAATAGGGTAGAACGTTGTGCTTTCAAATTAGTCAGATTTTGATTCTCTCTCCCTAAACACAAAGTGCAAATCAGTCCAGGTCATGAAATATTTCTCAGCATGTTGTAGCAACAAAACAATGTTTGTGTGTTTGTCACTTCCCTGTAGCTTCCCTGTGCTTCTGCCTCGGCAAGGATGCCTGCCTGACAGTTAAGGCTCTCCTTGCCTGGAAGGGAACGTGGGAAGAGCAGGCTTGATTTACATAGTGAATCCAGTGGTCTGGAGGTATAATTCAGAGATATTTCAATAGAAGTAAACCAACTTGAGCCTTTCTACTTCCTGTTGGGACAGGAAACTAACTGCTATCTCAGAGATCTCTGTGAAAGAGGGGAAAAGATTTATTGTGTTCGACAAGATGCAGGCAAGTGTTTGTATTGCTGGAAGTGAAACAGTTTTATCTTTCTCTTCCCCTAGAGTTCTTTTATTTCTTTTATTGATTAGTGTTTCAGAATTCATTAATCTTGAGGTCAAACTATTTATTATGATAGATTCTGATCAATTTTAGGCTACATTTTTTAGACACAATCAGGAGATGCAACTGTAATTTTACAAGGTATCTGCGTTTTGGGATTATTTGTGGATATAGGTGGAACACTCTAACTAAACTCACAGAGTATAACTAAACCTATAACGTTTCTTCTTGTGTGCAGCCCCATCTTCTTTTATTGAAAATTGGACACAGATGCATTATGAAACCTCTATAATATGTGCTGGAAGCTGCCTTAAAAGCCATGTAATTTGAGATTTGGGTTTTTATTAATTTGTACCTATCAAGTGTTTCAGAATGTCTTTCTAAAAGCTGAAGTTCATGACCTTTACCATTTCATAGGATGTTTTTATCAGATTTCACTGGGATTTTTTGGTCAGCTTTCCTCTATGCTTTCCAATATAATCATCACCTCCAAATAGTGACCTATTTATTTTGTAACATACTTACAAACTTAAGAAATTGGAAGTTCAAAAGTTTCAGTTAAAATAAGATAAAAGGTTTGGATTTGTGCTGCTTCTGCCTATGTAATTCATCAGGCTTTGTAGATTTTTCCTGTGGGAAGGTGTTTTTATAAGATGCTATTATCAACAAACCCCCATATTCTTCCTTTTCTTGACATTTATGGTAGCAATTTAAATGAGGACAAGTAAGCAAAAGTATAACCCTTCTGTTCTGTTTCTTGCCCAGGTTTAGCCTAGGAGAGATTCTTATATTTTCTGCAAAAAAAAAAAAAAATCAGCTGAATACATAGTAATGGTCATTAGTCTTTGACGAAACATGGGGGCTGGGAGTTTAAAATTCTAAATTTTTTTTTTTTTTTTTTTTAATTTTAAAAGACATAGGCCATTCAAGATTATGGAACTTCTTTTTAAGTGTTGTACAAAGTAATCATCTGTGAACAATATATCCTGTTAATGTTTTATAAATTCCACAGGTCTGGGTTATTCTGCTCCTGTAGCAAGGGGTATATGGATTGTTTTTCAACTATTAGCAAATAATTATATAAAGGAAGCAATTAAACTTAAGACATCCTCCAGTAGCCACTAAGCAGTTACTTCAGTAAAAACTGCAGCTTTGACAGTTGTTTTTGTGCAGTTGTACAGCTTTGTAAGTAAACTAACACATTCAGAAAGTTGCAGGGGTATTTTATTTTCATATTAGATAGTCTGGGTGAGATGGAGAACTTGGGAACAATGTAAACTGTCAACATTTTTAATCATATTATTTCATTAGTCCTAAAATAACAATACTTCACAGTAGAAGTCACCCCCATGTGTGTTAGAAAAGAGAGCGTGCTTGCTGCAGTGCCTTCACGTTGACCTCTAATGTATAAAATGATGCTTATAGACTTCAGGGAGTAAGAGTGTAATTTTGCAATATAATTTGATCTTTTGTGCTGCGTGCAATCCCATTTTTTGGTCTGCATTTTCTTCTTAAATAAGTACATTAATATGCTGTGGAAGTTTCTGGAAACAGTTGTTCCATGCACCATGTAAATGTTCCTTCAAAATTGTATTCAAATCATTATATGCAAAATTTTTGCAAGTTAAATGCCTGTGAATTGAGTTTTTAACTAACAAAAACACAGGTTGGTCACATTTCAGCTTACAAACATGAAATACTCCTCTAAACTTGTATCTGTGAGTTTCTGACACATACAGTGAGCAAAGGTAGTGTCTTCAATTTCACTAGCATATAAATGTAATTGACGACAGAAACTTTACCATAAAGTTTCATGTCAGTTGTAGGGCTTTTACAAAGTAGAGTATGCATGTTTAACAGCTGAAAAGAATTCTTTTAGACATGGGTTAGGAGTTTCAAGGGATGAGAGTTGATCAGAAGTAAGAATTTAAAAGAGTAAGGATTTATGAATGAATCATTTACCACTGGCAGAAAGCATTTCTCCGGTGTTTATTCTTAAATTACAACAGAATGAAATGTAGAGTAGGACAGATGAAAAAATACAAATATTTTGGCTCTTCAGTCAGTGCTTCAAATACAGTCCAAAGGAAGTAATGACAGAGAGCATTTGTGTATGGGCGTTTTGTGGGGAAAAGTATATCCTGGTTTAGCTCTTGTTGGCTAGATGTTGCCATAACAAAATCAGTGTAACTGATTCTCAGCCATCATTGTCAACTGTCTTGGAGATCCATAAGGACAGAAATTTTGCTTCTTGCAGAAATTCTGAGCTAAGCCAAAGCTCACCAAAGTCAATGGCAACCTTCCCATTGACTTCAGAAGCATTTGGATGGAAATGTTGGTTGAGGCTTGTAGGAGACTGGCTGAGAAAGTAGGGGAATTACAGTTTTACCATCTCTTCAGTAGTTAAATTGCCTGACTTTCCTGTTACATTAATTTAGAACTTCTTATAGGTACTCAGATATTTTGATACCATGTTGAATTGATGTAATTATTGATGGTGGTGTGTAAGTCATGATATAATGCTAGTCAATAAATTATCAACAAAATAAGTTAATTACGACAACGTTATGTGCTCCAAACATGGAGGATTCAGGTAGGAAGCCGTATGCTTCCCTTCATCAACAGGCTTTTTTCTGTATTCTAGAAATATTTCTTAAGTAACCAGTTATGTTAGAACACAGCTTGAAGGTAGCTATCTTTTAGTTCTGTTGAATTAAACGTAAGAACTTGCAGCAACGTTTTTGGCATCGTGCCATGACCCTTTTACAGTATCTTCTTACTATCTAACTTGTATTTGTTGAAAGTTTCAAATGGACAGAGAGTGAATTAGTTCTGTATCAGTAAAAGGAAGTCATTGCAGGGTGCTCTAAAGGTTGTTCACAGGATGGGATTTCTAGGGAGGTATTTTTGTTTGGTTTACTGATTGAGAGAAAACAGACATTTTGAAAATATAAGCTCCTTTCCGCTTCCTACCCGAGTGTATCCCAACATTTTTATGTATTTGGTGGAAAAAAAAAAAAAATAGAAAAGAATATTTTTACTTGTCTTCTTTTTTTTTTTTTTTGCTACCAATGAATCATACCAGTCCCAAATACTTAACCAAACCATGTCGTCACTCAGCCTACGGAGAGGAAATTAGGTTACTCCTAATTGTTATATCCTGGAATATTTGGGCAGCTCTGCTAAAAAAAGCAAATGATAGTTAATGTTGACACACACATGATAAATAAGCAGTTGCCTGTGTACTTTGTTACAGTGAATAGCAACGCTTACAAACATCGGTGTGGGGAAACTGCCCTTAGTGAGAAAGGGCAGCTGCTGGCCCTGAGATACTGGAACCCATGATGAGGGAGCTGGGGTCTCCTGCTGATCAGATTTCTATTGTCTGGAAAGGAAGCATAAGAACATGAGCTCAGATATAGGCGATTACTGCCAGTCATATATATCTAAATCCGTAAGAAAACCTGTGGAAGCCAAGGCAGTATATATTCCAATTTCCTGAAAATGATACATATTTTGGCCTCATCGCATTACACTGTAGCCCTGAAATTTAAATAAAATCTTTGTAATTATTCTTACAAAATCACTATATTAATGCCTTGCTAAAATCTGTGGTGGTGTTCACAGGCAGATTTAGGAGGGCATTCTATAAAGATGGGAGGAAAGATCAATTTCGTTTTGGTGCTAAAATTGGCAAATAAGGGAAAGCATCCAAGAGGTAAAGTCTCTTACCGGTCTTGGTCAAACACAGGGTGCTGAGATGGATGTATGTTTAGTTAGGCCCAGTATGGTCATTATTAATAAATCCAGGAAGTCAGGAAGTGATATCTTTGCTGGTCAAACAGTTTTGTGTTTGCAAATACAGAATAAGGAGGTGAAGATAGAGATGAAGAAGAGCTTATCTGCAAGGAAACAATCAGAAGATGCCAAGGAATAGAGGCATGTTGGCAATGTGGATGTTTAAAAGAGGGATGATAAATTAAATGTTTAGTAAAATTATTGGAATTGGAGATGACGATTGGAGATTAGCAAATTGTATATGATCTGTAAAGACATAAGCTTAAAATTGGGTGGAGTTACTCTTTCTCATGGAAGAGACAGCCAAATGCAGTAGCAAACTTTGAGATGTTCAGTGGACCAGTTTGAGGTATGAGAAAATCAAACAAGGTAACAAGAAGGAAAAAGGGATTTACAAAATCCTGGACAAAGGGATAGAAAGTACTCTCAGCAAGTTTGCTGACAATACAAAACTGGGAGGAGCGTCTGACACACCAGAAGGCTGTGCTGCCATCCAGCATGACCTAGACAGGCTGGAGAGCTGGGCGGGGAGAAGTCTAATGAAATTCAATGAGGGCACATGTAAAGTGCTGCATCTGGGGAAGAACAAACCCATGCATTAGTACAGGCTGGGAGCTGAGCTGTTGGAGGGCAACTCTGGGGAAAAGGACCTGGAAGTCCTACTGGACAACAGGATGACCATGAGCCAGCATCGTGCCCTCATGGCCAAGAAAGCCAATGGCATCTTGGGGTGCATTAGAAAAAGCATGGCCAGCAGGTCGAGGGAGGTCCTCTTCCCCCTCTACTCTGTGCTGGTGAGGCCTCACCTGGAGTCCTGTGTCCAGTTCTGCACTTCCTGGTTCAAGAAGAACAAGGAACTACTGGAGAGGGTCCAGCACAGGGCCACTAAAATGACTGAGGGCCTGGAGCACCTACCATATGAGGAAAGGCTGAGAGAGCTGGGTCTGTTTAGTTTGGAGAAGAGGAGGGGGATCTTATCAGTGCTTATAAATATCTAAAGGGTGGGTGTTAGGAAGATGGGGCCAGGCTCTTCTTGGTGGTGTCCAGTGACAGGACTAGAGGCAAGGGCCGTAAGCTGGAGAACGGGAGGTTCAACCTCAAATAAGGAAATACCTTTTCACTGCGAGGGTAATAGAGCACTGGAACAGGCTGCCCAGACAGGTGGTAGAATCACTGTCTCTGGAGACTTTCAAAAGCCACCTGGTCTTGTTCCTGTGTGATCTACTCTAGGCAGTCCTGCTCTCGCAGGGGGCTTGAACTAGATGATCTTTCAAGATCCCTTCCAACCCCTACCATTCTGTGATTCTGTGAAAATAAAAATACTAATTCCTTCATGTAGGCTGAAGCTGTGGCAAAAATGGAATCAGGAAATGCAGGTAGGCTGTGAGAATCTGGGAATAGAAAGGATTTATTTGTAAGGGGTGGGATTCATCTAGATAAATGTAATTATTTAGGCTGATCACTCTAGGCTCCTTTTAACCTATATCTAGTTTATAAATTTCAATTAATTTTACCCAAATGTACATATCTAACATAGGTCAGGTAAATGTGTCCCTGAATGCAGCTATTGCTTTCCACTTAGTATTCTCTTAACATGTTTCCCAGGCAAGAGTGAGTGTCTCTGGCTGTATGTATCTCTGTGGCAGGTACTGCACCTTAGCTATTCAAACATCAGATGCTCAGGTTAAACTTTGGGAGTGGTAAGTACATTTGGAGAGTGATTCATCCATCTGTCCTCATTGAGGTGAGACTAATGAAGTAGCTTAAACTAAAGTTAGGCTGGTTGAGGATCACCTACTACATCACTTCAAAACCACAGGCATGACTTTGAGATACACAGATCTTGCAAGTAAGCTGTTTCAGAAGGTCCTGTGAGGAGTCAGGCAGGTTAGTCACATAAGGGACCGAAACAAGTGAGGTGTCTCAAGGATATTAGTAGCCCTTGAAAAAAATTCTCACACAAAATCATCCTCTGCTTATTTCAAACAAGTGAAGTGGCAGAGAAGAAATGAGCATAATGGAATAAGCAAGCAAAGGGAAAAAAACAGGTAAATGAACAGAAGGTCTGCAGGTGAAACATAGAAATGGTAGGGGGGTCTGGTACTGGAGAGCTGAAGGAAGGGGACCATGAAGACTTACTAGTTTTGGACAGTCAAGAGAAAGCATCGAGGCCATGGAGATTAATATGTGCATAGGAGTACCGCATTTCCTTATGTGAGCTTTAGGGGCTTTACTTGAGAGGGGGGTGGAAGTGCTCGATTTTTTCTTAACCATATCATAGCATCAATACAGTACAGCATTCCAAATAGTAGTATGCCATTCAGAACTGCTGTGCTCACCAAAAAAATTAAGTAATTTTTTTTTTCTGAAAAGATTAGAGGGCTTAACTTTATAGGATGCATTCCTGTTGAGAATAATTTTTTTTTTTTTTTTTTGAGAAGTAGCTTATTAAATTACCACATCTTACTGCATTTCCCCCTATAGTTTCTTTCAGTGAAACATACCTGAATACTAAACACGGCTTGTTGATGCACAGACTTTCTCAACTGAAAGTTACCACTTAACATTGCATAGCTATTTTGCTTCTGACTAACGTGTTGATAAAACAAGCTATTCTAACTTGTTCAAATCAGTAGCTAGAAGTTTTATTGGAAGTCCATCTGGTTGTACTGGGTTACGTACGCTTGAAATGATAGTTTACAAGTACAAGGTAATGCTGTCTCGTCCCACGCAGTGGACAACGAGGGAGGTGAATCTCTGTGACCCCCCCCGAAAGAGGCTGTCCCTGCATGGCAGGGCGGCCGGGCTGGCGGAGTCATGGCAATGACTCCGAGGAACAATAAACCAATTGATTAGTTCTCCCTAATGAGACAGTCAACAAACGGCACGGATAAGGTGTTATTTTCGTAGGCGATTATTTTACGGCGCGACTAAATTTTGAGGAAAAGGAAGAAAGCGTTATTAGAAAAGAGGAAAAGATAGGGAGAGTGAGGAAGACAGAGAGAGAGGGTAAAATAAAGAGAAAAGAATCTCCCCACCCCGTGGATCCACCGACGTCTCACTGGATCAGTCCAAGTCTTCAGTTCTTCGGTGGTGAGTGCACCCAATCAATATTTTTCTGTCCCTTAATACCCTTGAGATATCTGGGTGGCATTCCCAGTTTCCACGGGAAGTGATGTTGATTTGCATGAGCACCAAGAACTAGATAGAAGTAGTGGCCTCCCCCATGGCGCAGTAAGCAGGAGCACTTAACTAAAGAAAAGACCCCACCTATGCAGAACTTCTCTCTTCCCTTTGTTAAAGCAAATCTGCAAGGAGCCAAAGGGGGAGCACAGAGACCATTGGGAGCAATCAACACTTCTCCAGACAGGTCTTTCCAGATCTTATCACCACACAAGGTTTGAGGCACACAATAGGCAGGCTCTTACAAATGCACAGAGCTGTGCCTTCCAATATGTAATATACGTCCAGATCTCCTCACGGCAAACAACGTAACTGAGGCCAGGCACACACTACCTGTTATAATAAACTTAGAAAATTCATGAAGAGTTGGGAAATATCCGGACACATGTAAACCCCACATTTTTACTCCTCCCACCCCCCTCCCACCTACCCACTAAATCTTCAATCTCTCAAGTTTGAACCTCAACAACTTCTACAAAATACCTTACAAAAATCACTCTTGGATGCTGAAAACCTGGTAAGATACTTTGGATTTCTGGCACATAGAAATCTTCTCCTCTCGTTATTCTGCAGGAGATAATTACCTGTCTGTCTGTTGCTGTCCTAAGAAGCATAAAGATATTATAATGTCTTCTCTTGTTAATACTGTCCTCTGCACCAGGAGGGCTGTCTTTTCTCTACAGCTTTCTTAGTTGGTTAATACAAT
The DNA here is from genome assembly GCA_033439905.1 of Ceryle rudis. NCBI lineage: Eukaryota > Metazoa > Chordata > Aves > Coraciiformes > Cerylidae > Ceryle > Ceryle rudis. The sequence goes on along the minus strand of JAAGNO010016284.1, from coordinate 156,326 downwards.
TCAGTTAAACTCAAGAGTAGTTGTGGAAAGTCAAGCCTCTTCTTGAGGCCTGAGGAAGAAAGAGTTTGTGTGTTAAGAAACTTAACTGCAGGGTTTTTTTTCCATCTGTTTTCAGGCTGCAGCTTTGCTGTACAGAATGCTTGGCAGTAACAAAAATGTGTGGTATTCCTGCCAGTGACTGCTTGATCTTGCCTTTGTAGTTTTAGTTTATGTGAAACAAAAAAACATGGATCTAAATCACAGCCTTGCTCACAAGCAGTGAAAACAGTGCTGGTGTCAGTGCTGGTATCCATGAAATGGCAACAGGGAGATGGGTTTGGGGACAGGATTAGTTTATGTCGCTGCTGTCCCTGGGTTCTCCATGGCATGAAACTTGTGTCCTTGTAAAAGATAGTTTCCTATTACCCTGACCTCTCTTACAGAATTGATTTGTAAGTTAGACATTAATTTCTATTTACTCGTCAGTGCTGAATTAAAAATGCGGCATCAAAGATTATAACCATTGATTAATGCAGATAAAACACCACCAAAGAATGTGAATGCCTATTCTATTTTTTAAAGAATGTATATATTGTAGCATATTTCTCTTGGGAAAATGATTTGTTATACTTTTAGTTTGGATTGTAGAATATTTTACATGCTTGCTGTTTATATTTCAGCTTTATTTGATATCTGACATGATATATGTTAGGCTATGAAATATCTTCAGTGAGCTATTACTCATAAAATCTTCTTTTCTAGATTTTAGCCTGGTTCTGTATTCACAGTATGTAGTCAGTGCAATGCCTTATATCAGCAAGATATTATACCCACCTTCATCTCTGACCTGGCCTCACCTTTCATCCCAGCTTCACAGCTAAACACGGCTTCTTACTTTCATGGTGCCACTCTGTGATTATAGCAACTCTTTCTGTTTTTTGGAGAAGGCTGCAGTCACCGGTGACTATCCCATTTCTTTCTTAAGTTCTAAAGGAAGAAAAATGGAGAGGAAAAGGGAAATTTGGGAATTACACATCTGTCATGACTTTCTAGAGATAGCTGGATATTAGTGAAGACAATGTCATCGAGCATTTAGGTAGGTGAAGATATTTTGGAGTTAGTGACACAGTTGCCAGAGGCAACCCAGAGAAATGGCTTCTGGTTTGTTTGTCCTTTTTGTGTGTGTGTATGTGTGGTTTTTTATCCCCTTGAAATCTGGGGTCAGATTCTACAATTCTCCCTTTCCTCAATTATGAAGTGAAATTTCCAAGTTGTTAAAATATTCTTGTTAGTACTACCTGTCTGGAGGTTTATTTTGGTTAACTAGGTCAGCTCATAATTACATTTTACCAACACACGTTACATGCAGGGGATGATCTCCAAGGACAAAAGGCAGCTATAAAACCTGCTTATTCAAAATAGATGCAATAATAGAGAAAACAGAAATTTTGAAGGAAAAACTGAAGTTAACTTGATGCTACCTGGTGACCGTAAGAGCTACAGAAGAATAAAACAATCATGTTCCGTGGGAGCAATCATGCATTTTTAGACACTGTAACTTTTTTAATGCTATAATCAAGTAGCTTTTAAACGCAGACTGGGAAGGTTGTTTTAGTACTGTATGTTTTAGTTCTGTACTACTGTATGTGTTTGGTTTTATGCCACCCAATAAGACAATGATCTACTGTTGAAGGCTTGCTTTTTTTTTAATCAGTCCATTTGCTTTGTTTCTCTGAGTAACACCTGCTCTAACGAGTTCGTAATCTGAAAGTAAATAACTGAGAAGGGAGGAGGAAATGGACACAACACACAGACTGGAGAATAAACAGCTGTCAAATGGCTGACATTTTAGAAAGTAGAGCACAGAGTTTTTATGAAGGATCTGATTCAGCTTGAATGAAGGAGCTGATCACACCCCGTTGTCAAACATTACTAATTAAAGATTTACTTGAGAGAATTTTAGAACAATACTTTAGCATCTTCAGGTTATGGAACTATTTTCATAGTTTAGCAAATAGGGAAGAGCTCTGAAATGATCAGCTACCAAGTGACAGGGTGGCCACTCAGGGTGTTAGAAGGAGCATTGTTGTGCTTCTTTCTCCTAACTTGCAGTTTAGCAGGTTTATGCCAGAGTGACTAAATTAAATAGTAGTCTGTGTAAAGGGGGGGATGAACCTCACCTAAGCCTCTGCATGAAGCTGCCAGACTCTGAATTTAGATGTGCATATGTTTGTCCACCTAATGCTCCTTTAACAGGATGGGGTTCTTGTTATTAATCTTCTTTCATTTTGTCCATCTAGTATTAGAATAATGCAAACTTGCTTTCAGGTGAAAGTTCATCACTGTACAGAGAGACTCTGTTACCAACGGAAGTACCTAAAATGCCTTTTGTAAGTGGCATCCTCAGTTTTCCCGAAGTTGTTTTTGTGTTTGTTGTAAATGAGAATGGTTGAAGATTCAGTTCCTTCTGATGTCACTGGTTCTTGTATTTAAGGTGATTTAAGGCATCAAATATTTTAATAGGGCTTGCCTGGAGCTGGTTTTGTAGAACATGTTTAGCTCTATTTAAGACAGAGTATTAACAAATAAATATTTGAACATCTTCTTCCTAGTCAATTTTTCATGGTCTTTGTTGCAGTCTGGAAGATAGACTTGGCCTCCCATGTTCTTCTGCAGTTTTACAATGATACTCTGCTTAACTCTTCTCCACTGAGAGAATTCCTCTTGATGAAGGATGGGCCTTGGTGGTTTGGTGGTGTATCATCTTGCAACCTTGATCCTGTAGAATGGGGTGTGTTACTTTATTTGGGATTGCCACTCCTTGGAAAACAGAGGGTGTAATATTCTGTAGTTTTCCAGCCAAACCTTAGTCACTCCTCAGTGTTAAACAATGTTCATGTAGAAATGAGAGCAAGTATTCTACTCTATGCAGAGCTTGGCAAAACAGCTATAATGTAAAGAAATAGATGTAGAAAAAGATCACATAACATTCTTAAACTGGTAATCCTTCACCAGACTGACATAACCCAATTATCAGAATGCTTGATGAAATTTCCCAGAGACAGATGTTTTTCTGGTCAGCTTTCATCCTCCAAAGTGGCTACTGACTTGAGTTGAAGACTCTACCTTTCTACTGTGGTTTCTGTTGAGTGAAGACTCATTCGTACCTGGGATTTTTTTCCACCTTCCAGTCCTTTCAGCTCTTTTCATCTGTGCTAACCAAATTCTGTTTGACCAGCTTCACCATTACCACCTAACCTTTGGAAAGGCCTTCCCAGTTGCCCAGTTGTGCAGGTGTCAACTAAATACAGTTTTGGGGGAAAAAAAAACAGAAACAAAACAAAACCCACACAACAAAACCCCAAACCATTTACAGACTGAAGATATAACACTTCCTGAATGCACATTAGATAAAAAACTTAACTTTCTTGTAAAGTTTGAGAAATTAATTATACAAATGTATATAAATGAAAGCAATGAATGCTGATAGAGACCAGATAGGACGGCAAACACAAAACCAGAAAAAAAGGGGAGAGACGGCATTAGAAGTAGATAGCCTATAAATGTGGCAAGCTTGATGTTAGCATACTGTAATAATCTCTGCTATATATTTTCCTAATCTTTGTAAGTAAAAAGTCAGTGAACCGGCAGCTTTGTTGGAAATAGGTTCATTTCATTATGTAGTTTCTTAACATTCTGCAGTATTTTACTTTATATTTATTTGTCATCTATTCTTAGTCACAGTTCATTTGTGAATAATGTATGTCAGGTATTATAGTGGTAATTCTTTTTCACATCATAAATCACAGGAGAGCTGTTTATATACTAGTTTATTACCTTAAAGCTATGATTAAATCTGTCTGTTTAATTTTGGTACTGATTACAAATGCAAATACTTAGGCATGTGCCTACCTGTGGGTAAGCGCTACTGTCACTTCGTAAACGGGACTGTTCACCCCTTTTGCTTTCAACGTGGGAAAAAATAGGTCACAGCGGTTTTGATTATGCCTTGAATTTTTGTAGAATCAGGACTTTTATTTCACTAATAAGTGAAATTCGGCAATTAAGCACTTTAATGACATCAAAATTTCACATACTGGAAGAGTGTAATAAACTTCACAGTACTGTCACCTGTGTATATTTTTAGGGTTACTGAAAGAATCTGGGGCATTTTCAAGTAAGATAATTAGAACAGGTTTATTAAAATGAAGCTTAAATAGGGATTCCTCAAAATACTTTGAATCTGATACTTGGTTTTCCTTCCTACCAGTGGGTAACTGGTGACATCTGGGAAAGACTCTAAAAAACTACACTGGAGAAGATGCAAATTTAACTGAACGTTTTTCTGAACAGATTGGTGCTAAAAATTCACTAACTGATGCTTTACAACTGCATGAAAACTGAAAGAATTTGTTCCTCCTTTTCCAGTGATGGTCCCCAGTATACATATTGCCAACTGCCCTCCCTCCCCCCCAGAAAAATGACTTTAACTCTGGACCTTAAAGAGCAACAAGAGAGCACCAGATATCATGTAGTTATAGAGCAAATAAATATAAGTTCCTGTTATAATCCCCAGGTGCCTCATGAATGATTTTGTATTCATCCTGCAATTTCTCAGTTCATTTATTTTCTGTGTGTACTTATTATCCATATGTGAGGAACTGGAAATAGCTTTTTATTCTTGGTCTCATCTCAGGAGGTGCAAACTTATATCTGCAAATATATCTTTTTGCAAATCGAAGCTTTTTTTTTTTTTTTTTTTTTAATGAAGATGATATGTTGCTATAGGATAAAAAAAATATTAGGAATTTTCCCTTAGAGGCAATTGAGGATTCTCTCCCCAGAACAGAGACTACTGGCTGGCTAAGGGAAAAGAAAGTAGGACAGACCACAGCAAGTGAGAAGTCATTATGGAAATAGCTAAAAACTTTAGTTCACCTTTTTTGTTGCATTCTTACCTATGCTGAATATAAACTTGGTTCCTCTGAAGAGCTTGTCTGTGCTTTTTAACTTGACCTAGAACTCTCTTAAGACAGTGTTTAAATTTAAGGGGCTTATTAGGAAGATATTACTGTAGCAACAGTAAAGTAATATGTTTCAGATTTGATAAAAAGCTTTAGTGTCCTTTCTGACTGAATCGTTTCCAGATTTCACAGTAACAATGTCTTTCAATGTCATATATGAAATTTGTGGAATGAATTATCAAAAAGTAATCAAGTCATGGAAAGAGGAAAGAGATGATTTCAGATATTTTTGTTGCCTTTTTGCCATTCCATTATATGAGGCTTTAAAATATTGATAGAGGGATTATTCTCTTTTTCAATTCATCTGCTGAGGGACACTTCTCTGTTGGGGGACCATCTCTCCAGGATGGTATGAGGCCTCATAAATTGGAGGGTTGTCTTGACAATGGCAGATGGTTGGTAAATGGGAAGGTCATACCAAGGTGACCATCATGGTGCATTGCAGTGTTCTTATCCTCTCTCCCTCAGCAACTGCTACTGATCACTGATCAGAGACAGATTTTGGTCAAATCTGATACAGCACTTTGTATGTTTTGCTCGTAAGCAACTTTTGTTTAGAGCATACCAAGTCAGCACAAATAGCACTCCCCCGAATAATGCCTGCATTACCCTATAGACTGATGGGGACAAGACACTCACAGTCCTCAGGGTTATTCTGCCTAGCAACTAAGAATAATCCTGAAGCAGATTAATATACTAAATATAGTCATAGTAATTGTGAATCAAAAATTATGCTGGTGTTTGCTCATTGGCCCCTGAAATAGTAATACTGTATCAGAAAAAAAATGAAACGTTTTTTTTCTAGTAAACTGCTAATACAGTGCTAAGTACTTCTTGCCAGTGTAGGCAGAAACTACACCGGGTGAAATGGTTTTTCTAGAACTTTAGGCCAGAAGTCTCTAGTTTATATTACAGTGTTCCCACTGGGTTCCCATAGCCATGGAAAGTATATAACTTAGGTAGCAGAAACCCCCCACTCCTTTGCATTATACTTTGACTTCCGGTACAGATGAGAAAGTGTGAACGGGAAGATATTACATCTAGGCAGAAAACACATTTCAAGTATTATGGGCTGTTGAGCTGGAACATTCTACCCACCTAATACCATCACTTCAGTCTTCTGCCTGTTGCAGAGGGCAGCATTTCAGTTCTGTGTTAAAGTGATTGACATCGAGTTACATGGACTTTTGAGCAAGTGAATCTACATGGGATTTGGGTATGCCCTTCAGCTAATTTCTTTGCTCTTGGTATTTGGAAGGAGCAGGACAAGGATTTGTTTTACTTCTTGTTTTAAAGACTTGGTTTTCAATACTCAGTTACTCTTCTGTCCCAGTTTGGAGCAATGGTCCAGTACAGTCCACACAGGATATGTGCCATCTGTAGAATTACTGTTTCTGCAAGATATGTAATATGGAGGTTTTCCATAAGTGCTGGTGAGAGACATTCCTATTCAGTTTATGAGAATTCATGAGCTACTAATCTGGGATATATCTATAGTATCTATATTGTGTGTAGATACATGTAATTACCAGAATAAATTAATTTTTTTTTTCCTCAGATGGGTATGAAATAATAAAAGTGCACCATTGTGCATGACATCTACATGAGAGGGAAGATTAAATTGCAAGCAAGCTTGATTTAAAGAGCAAATAACTCTACAGTGCACTCAGAAAATATGTAATTGAATAAAGTAGAGGTACAGTAGTTGTATATTTTACTGATTTGTCATGATCTTATACCGGATTGGTGAATAGTGTAACTTCATCTGAACCCATTTTTTCATTCCCTTGGTTTACTTTCACAAATGAATAGTCTTAAAAAATAGTCAGACGTGGAGACAAACAAACAAAAGATGATGATGAGAGAGGCAATACAGCTTCAGGAAGATCTATTAATATTTTGTAACCTTCAAGTCACACAGTTGAAAAAAGCGTAACTTTTGAAGGCTTCTTTAAAGGAAGAGGGTGAGAAATTTTAACTGAAATGAAGCATCTTTGTTCCTTTAATAGTACTTCTAGTTACCTGACCTATGGAGTTTAGAACAGAGCAGTTCCTGGAATCTTCTACCTATTAGAACAGGTTTGTTCTTCTAAAATAAGCCTATAAATATATATTTATCCCTTCCTTTAAAATAAAGGTAAGAGAACAAATACATTTAACTCTTCACCAAAAATTGCTACAATGACAGAAAGTGGCTGTTTTTTTCATCTTTGGCTGTTGTATACACATTATTTGAGCAGTGATAGTGAGTTTTTTCTTGAAGAGCAAGAGGTCTCAAATTGCTCCCAAGTACAGTATGGCTATTAGATACCATATAGCTGCTATTTTTAACTTCTCGAGCCATTAGTTTTGTGTGATCATAGGATTAAAACTCTTAAGTGCAGTACAGATACTAAAGTTATGTTTTACAGGAGTCAACAGAACAAGGAAAGAAATGATATTTTGAGATGGTTCTGCCTCTCTCTGTTTTTGTTTGTTTGTTTGTTTGTTTGTTTGTTTGTTTTTATCGCAAATGCAGCCAAAAGTGTTCACTGAAGAGGTTTCAATTTTATCTGTTCAACATTTGGAATTTTTTCTTATGGGACCCTCTTATACTTCAACACTTGTTTTTGCTTCATTCCAGGACAAAAATGAAAAATGAGGACGTTTTAGTGGGATAAAAGATATTTTAAAAGATGAGGTTTTGGAGGTAGCAAAATACTGAAACATTATAAAAAAAAAAAAAAATGTTTTAAGGTATCACTGAACTTCATCATCCTGAAATGCCAGGTTCGTCAGCATGAGGGCAAAGAGAAGGTTTTGCTACTCCTGATGCTAGAAGTTGCATCCTTGGTTTTTCATATGCCCACGATGGGCAGGAGGGAAATTGCTGAGCTCCTGCTGTGCAATAGAGGCCCCAGTATTGTCACCGGATCAGACTTCTTCGTTCAACTCATCTATGAGGCATTGCCATGCTTTGGAAGAGGGATTTGAAACACCTGAAATCGAAGTCCCACTCCAAATTAAATATTTTGATTCAGTTACCTGGAATACTTTTTTTACAGTTTATCCAGTGAATTGTTTCATTAGAAGTATTCTGTAGAAGCTTGATTTTCTGAAAACTACGTTTTCAATCGAAAGACCTGTTCACTGTCTCCAAACAGCAGTTTACATAAGGATCAGAATGTTCAGAACATGTAGTTTGGTTTTGTTTTTTTAAAAAAAATCACAAAATAAAGCAATCTTTAAATGTTGCTTACATAAGAGCAGAATGTGAGTGGAATTGTCACAGAAGAGGTATTTTTAAGCTTTTACCTTTCCTTCTTGAGGTGGCCGCTGCCTGGTCTGGTTTTTTATAACAAGGAAAAAAAGCCTGGTTTTCAACCGTCTTCAAAGAATATGGTGGTTTAAATAAAATTGGTGTGGCTGTAGGTACTTTCAAAAGATCCAGCTTTTTCAAAGCATCACAAAGTGTAGATATCTGTCCTCTAGAGAGAATCACAGGAAAAATGGGTTCTGCTCAATTTCTCAATTTCCTAATCCCAGACAGACTGAAAATTTTATCTATTGAGAAACGCTATGAGAAATAACAACTTGCAACATATTCTTTTTCAGCTCTAGCAATTTAGTATTTTCTCAGAAATTAGACTGCATTAGATCAGATATTTAAAATTCTGTCTTCATTTAAAAAAAAAATCTTCTTTGGTAAGAAATATTTCAACATGATTTTATTAAGAAACTTTTGCAGGATAGTTGTGGAGTGTGGGATTCATTTAATTTCAGATGTCTGTAGCTGAGTCAGTCACTCTGTGGCCCATTTATAGCCATTGAAGAGAAAGAGGTACTTATGGGACATAATTGATCTGACCTATTTTACGTGTCTGCTTCAGGCTGAGAAGAATGGTACTCCAGGAACATTTGGCTAAACTGACTGGATTTCCACCAACTGCAGAAGCAGCATGGTGTGAGGACAGGCTGCATTGTAGATGGGGAAGCGTAGGGAAATACAAACTCCCATCCAGATTTTGTGATGTATCTGCATGAACTTTTTAAACTTGAGATCTGCACCTTACCTTTGAATGGGATAGTTTCTAAGTTCTCTCTCTTAAGAGTACCTTTTAATGTTAAAGTTTATAATCTTTAGCAGTACCTCTCCCGTGCCTAAAAAACATATTGCATGGAAGACAAATAGTTTCTCTTACAAAGTTTTTAAAACTTGGAGAACCACAGAAATCCAGACTCTGTAGAATGATAACATGATCTGCCTCTTCAGTACGTTTTAGCTCTTCAGCAATGGAAAATATTGTAGTTTGGGAGTAAATGATATTTTAAAAAATGAATTATTTTGAATTTTTAAAGTAATCTTATTATGTTCATAGATTAATTCTTTGTTTGAAACAATCACTTAAAATATAAGAATTCCCCAAGTAAATTCTAAGCAATCATTAAATCTAATCTGAAAAGATGCAGTTAAATTTGTTTGTTTCTAATCTGAAAAAAAAATTGTTGCCCATGCAAATAATCATGCAAATGTATGAGCACAGACACACTTGACTGCCTATACATTCCTTCCTTCTTGTTCCACAGTGTAACAGACTTCATGATTTTTGATGATTATTTGCTTCATGCTGCTTTGCTCATATTCAGCATAGTCTTTTATTTCCTCAGAGCACTAACTTGTCTTGATACTGTGAAAAGTGCCGAGATACTTTTTAGGGATTTTGTTTCCACCTGTGTTCTTTAGAAAACAAACCTTGTCTTTACATCTGATGGAGACTACTTTATATATAGAAATACTGCTGAGTTTTCAAATTTCTAAAAGGAACTATATCGTCCTTATTTGTTTTATATTGCCACCAAGTATGTCTGGAATTTTAAAGACCTTTGAAAAGGTGCAATTCCATCCTGAAGGGAATGATGAATTAGGTAGACAATAAATGCAAGGATTTAGAAGTTGCATAGATGAATAGCAATATAAAGATGGTTAACAATATGCTGTTTACATTAACTTATTTTGACAATGAATGCTTTCCTGTAATAATAAGAAGATTTTCTTAGCTCATTGGAGCAGCAGTAATATGTAGTTACTGTGTGCTGGCAACCCAATTACACTAAGCTAGAGGGGCTGAAATGTCTTTATGGATAAGGACAGAGAAAGGGTTATGCACAGGGACATCATCTGTGATGGTCTATGACAGTCGTGAAGGGCTGTGTTTTAAGCTGAACATTAAGAAATAAAGGAGGAGCTCCATCTTGGTTCAGAAAGGGAACTCCAGATGTATTAGCAGCATGCAAGGCAACAGTGAGCAAGAATACAAGAAGGTGGAGTACTCAAGTTCTTTGAGTGTTGAAAGAGGAGGGGGTGACAGGAGAGCAAAGGAATGTTAGGAAGCAGATTATGAAGGACTTTGAATGTCAAGTGGTCATAGAGGAGGATTTGATTTCTGTTTCCTGTTATGTGACATTAGGCAAATCATGACATTTCTCTATTTTTTAGGGGCAGAAAATGTGGATAATGCTTGCATACCAAGTAGAGAACAGTGGTGACAACTCTGGCCTTGGTTCAATGTAAATGAAATATTTAGACATTTTAAAAATTCTTGAATGAACATGGTGATGTAAAAGCAGTAGATTTACAGTTTGCTTGACCTTACAATGTATTTTTAGAAGTACCCATTAACAAGATCTCTGCAGAGATTAATTTCTGTATGCAGAGATTTTTATTTATGGAAAGCAAGTTTCTGCGAGGTGATTTTCTTTCTAATCTGTAGCAATATTGACTAGTTAATGAGGAAGAATGCTTCTTTTTGGACTTCATGATCCTAAACTTTTCCTTAAAATAAATAAATAGGAGATTATACTGCATCTCTGGTAAATTTAGTTTCTGTACTCATTATGTAAGAGAAATATGAAATAATAGTCAGCTGTGGAGGCAGTCATTGCATTAATTGATGTGTTGATTTTATTGTCCAGATAAGATCTTTCCACATAAGCTATGCTTATAGTGGTACATTTTGTAAAAGCAAAATGCAGTAGAACAGAGAAACTACATCATTCTGGAGGGAACACTTGGTTTTATGTAAACCGTTTTTATGTCAAATGAGGAATTTGTAATGATTCAGGTTTGCCAAAGGCAGGAGAAAATCAACTGCTTTCTTGATAAATTGCATAATAACAATAGTTTATATATGGCTGGTCAGCCTCTAGAATACAGCATTATTTCTCTCATCTGTAGTAAACTACTTGCTGTTAATATTCCTGGTATTGTTATTAAAATTATACTTACTATTGATTATGACCTAAACACTATTTATGAGATCCAGTGCAATAGAAATCCTCTTTATACTTGTGCAAAAATAATTTTGAAACATGGAGGTTTGGACTGAGGAGAATTTGGACAGTTTTCTTGATGGCAGCTTTGGAGTTATGATAAAAGATGGAAGTTGTTAAATATGTCAAGAAAAAAGCCATAATGTGTGATGAAAAATGAAACCTGAAGCTGAATAAATTCATTCCTAAAAGATGAGTTATTTTTTAATCACTGGGATGATAAGCCATTGAACAGATTCAGATGGGGCATATGATGCAATACTTTTACTCAAACAGAAATTTTGGACTGATTGCAGCCACCACCCGGTGATACTTGCTGACATTCTCTGGCGTTTTTAATGTGCTCACTGTGGTCTTTTCTGACCTTGAAATCTGTCATTCACGTTTCTGTTTATCTCATACATGAGTGCATTACTGAGAATTATATTCTTGTAGATTTTTCCTTCTTTTCTGTTCATGCAATAAACAGTTAATGGTGGTACCTATTAATTCCAGAGTAAAACGATTTTGTGGTGGTTTTATGATTAAAACAAAGCAATTTTTACTTATTCTGAATAATGGGGTCTAAGAGAACCTGGCCAATCTTACCAGCATACAAAGGTAAAAGTTCTTATCTGCTTTAGCCAAAATATTATTTGATTGCAAAGTGGTGTTCTGTTTCAATGTATTTTGTAATGGGCTGACCTGTAGGTAGTTGGTATGGATGACTGACTATTTTGTATTCATATGATTACATTGACTGCTTGTAGTCATACAGGTAAGCATATCTAAATGTTACTTACTCTTTCTGTACAAATGGCAAAAGGACGGAGGTCCTCATTCTATAAAAATGAGTGTGAATCAAAAAAAAATTTTTACTTCCCGGGGCAAACCCCCCAATGCTATTAACATTTTTCTTTTTAAGAGAGAACCCCAACCTTTTTTTTTCTCTTTTCTTGCATGTTTCTATTTTTAT
>JAAGNO010016284.1:126433-143959 GCA_033439905.1 Ceryle rudis | reverse complement strand
ATCAGAAAATAATTTTTACTTCCCCCCCCCCCCCCTTTGTACTACTTTTAAATTGATGTTTGAGGACTTGCTCCTGAAACACTCAAGATCAAATCCTGAAATAGTAAAACAAAGAAATGATTTATTAAATAAACTGTCATCAGACTTCTTCCTAGTTCTTGCTTTTCATCTGAGCAAGTCTTGGAGAAGAGTGGATTCTTCAAGGACAACCTTTCCCTTGAGAACAGTGGTTTTCATCTCCACCAAGACTTTACACATTCTGCTAAAATCTTGCATTGTTGTTCTGTCTTAGTAACACAGCAGCATTTCAGAGTTTCAACAGAACAGAACCACTATGAGTTATTTACTATGAAGATAGTACTAACATGAGAGCATTTTGTTTTATGTTAAAAAAGAGAATGAATGAGCAGTACTCTGTTACACGTCACTCTTAGTTACTGCATGTAACAATTTCCCATGTACATGCGTGTCTCACTCTCTCTCTCTCTATGTTAATACTGAAATCAAGTCCAGGGTTCTCATGCATTCATGTGCCGGTTCAGTAGCACTCACTGCTACTCAGTGTTTCCTTAAATACTCCCTATGTTACAAGACATGTGCACAATTAAGTCGTCTTCAGAGTTCCCTGCTGCAGTTCACCACCAGTATCAGAGAGCATTAGAGCCACCACTGGCTGCTTCTGCATTTGTCTGTTTGGTTCCCTCTGCAGCGTTTGCAGTCAGATAATCCAAATGTGGCTGGCTGATTTTATGGTAACTAGGAATGAAGCTACACATAGAAAAATCTAACTAATCTGAATTTAAAATGTAGCAATAATAGCTTTTGACCCCAAAGCACTGAATTAATTTTTATTATTTTGATGGAAAAGGGATCATCACTCTCTTTGGCCTGGTATTTTGCTGCAGTGCAGCTTTCTGTGCCTTCTTCTGCTGCTTTTTCTGCTGTATATCTCACTGAAGACATAGAACGAGTCCTGTGACTTCAGGTCAGTACAGGATCACACCCCAGCGAGCACTGTATCACTGGCTTTTATAGACTCTTTAGCCTTATTTTTTGCCAAAATCTACATCAAAGAAAAGGAAGCCAGCAGATGTTCCACATACAGCATGGAGAGACATGTATTTGAGCTTCTGTCTTTTAGCATTCTGTAAGTGCTGCAGATATTTTTAGGGAACCAGTTGAGGCTGAAATACTGTCATCTTTCAAAAATGAACAGAAAGTTGATTCAGTCACTACTTTGTCCATTACACCTCTACCATTTTTTATGATAAGACAATAGAATTTTCTTTTTTTTTTTTTTTTTTTTTTAATGGCTCTTCATGGCTCACCCCCTGTGGCTGAGTAAGTTTCATACAAATGATGGGAGGAAGGACTGGTAGACACTACATTGACAGTAAGAAAAATAGTTGTGACCATAGAAACATGAAAGGATCCCAATGGCCCGTAGTTTGTTTGAATTAGAATCTTATATGTAACAACAGAAGTATACCTAGACATAAACCCTCTGTTTTTAAAGTCATTTTCCTTAGAAGTATCTGTGCAAGACAAAAGAGGTATGATTCATTAGGAGGTGTGGTCTAATTTACATGCAGCTCATGTCATGTTTTGCAAGAATAAACTAACTATTTTTCAGTAACACTAAACTTTTCTTGTTGATGCCAGGAGCAATTGTGGTTTGCATAATAAAACTGTCAATATAAAACAATTTCACCACATTTTGCTTCTGTTTTACAATTCAGGAATTTGTGTAACTGAAAAAAAAATCAATAAGGAGATAAATTACTGGCCTTTGCAGTGAAAAAGTACTAGTGTGATTTTCTCATGGCAGAAGATACAGCAGGTATCTGTGAAAAAGTAAGAGAGGAACAGCTTTTCTTGAATCAGCATGGTTTCTTTTATTCTATATTCTTGCACGTATTTTTATAGCTATTGAAGTAATGAAGCTACTGAAATACCTATCTCCCTTCAAAATTATTAAGAGGTAGCCATAATAGTTAGTAGGTACTTCAAAACAGTCTGCTGTTCACTTTGTCCTAAAGAAAGGCATGTCTTTATAGACTGAGAGTTTTAGTGTATGGCCAGCTTCAGCATGAGATAATGGTGCGTAAGTGTTACAGCTGTTTTGCTAAATGACAAGAAATGTTGAAAGTGGGCCGGAAAATGTTTAGACAGCGAAAGAAGCAAAGAATATATTCAGTGATCACTAAAGAAGGCTGCTAGCTGGTATATGTTACATGCATGACTGAAGCTACAGAGAATGGTCTTCTTTGTCTGGTGACATATAGTATAACTATTGTAATTGTCATCCAAATACTGATCTACCTCTGTTACTCTTGGTCAGAGAATTTGCCTGTTGTTTTCTGGAAGGATTTTTTAATTTCATCTAGTAAGACTGATTCTTTCTTTTCTTTTTAAATATGCATTTTATTAAATTTTACCAGCAACATAAGAGATATCAATATTTAGAAATTATTGCATGCCTTTTAGAAGATCTTGTGTTTTAGAAACCTGATGGGCACACATCTCAGGAATGCTTTGTGCAAGACAGACTTACAGTGCCAGCTTCACTGTCACCTGTGTATTGCTTCTGGATCTGAGAACTACTGAAATAGTGAGGGAATTGTCTTGCTAGAAGTGAGGTGACTCAGGAGTTGGTAGATTTCCCCTCAGAATCACAGGATATTTTTACTGTAATTTTATGTGCTGTAGTGTACTGTCATGGCTTAGCAAGTGAAAGCTAGAAACATGATGTATGGCAGCTTAGTGTAGGAAAAGAGAAAATGAGAATGTTTTTAAAATTGGAATTATGGAAACCTGAGTTATGGAGCATATGCGTATGGTTCAATTGAAACCTCCCCTATCTAGCAGTAAATGTAAATTACTGGTGACTCAATTGTGACAAAAGATGCTTTGTTAGATTCAGTTTTAGGAACAAATGAAAACATTTCACGAGAACAAAGAAAGGTGGAAATTAAGAGCTGGAATACCAACGGGCTTTAGGTATATTTTCCAAAATGGTAGAGCTGGTGCCTTCTGCCTCTCTCACCAAGCTACGCAGCTGGTCCATCTTATTCTGAGCTCTCCAGATACTCAAAGGTCATTTGGCCCGGTTGAAGCTGTCCTATTCTGTGTAGAAGTAATTAGGTGTTAATCAGGCCATAGGAATGGTTAATGGTTTGGGTTGTCCACAGAAACTTGGATACAGGTCTTTTGCTTCAATGAGGCAAGGACATGTTTTGATCAAATTCCTCACATTGCCTTTGGTGGGTCTAACTGCTAAGGTGCAGCATAGAAGAAAACACTAAAGTTTATTTTGTTGGTTTGGTTTCTAATCCACTTTTAAACTGAGTAAGAAAACCATGCTTTTCATCCAGACGGTATTTCTGCCATGCAGCACTAGGATGAGGTTTGAGGTGTATGGCCTAGGAGTGCTACTCAGGTAAGACAGTAACAGTTCATTTTGTCCAGGAGAGAGAATTACAAGCAACTATCATTTCTAGAGGCAGATATTTCCATTCCTCACAATAGTAGTAGCTATTTTTAATTGCTGACAGTTAACAATTCCCTGGAAAATTGAAATGCCTATGGCCAGTAATTACAGCCTCTTCTCACCCTTCAGCCTTGGAGGATTCTAGCTCCTGCTAACAATTACAAAATCTGGCACTCCTGGACCATGCTGCATATCAGGTTAAACCTAAGTAGCTGTGGGGAAAGGAAGATATCATGCCCAAGTCAGACAACCAAAGTAGGGTTACATTTCCAGAAAGTTTGAGAATTGCTGCTTTACACAGTCCTAGAGGCATAGATTGGAGTGAGCTGTCAAATACAGTTTTTCACAGACTATTGTACAGTTTATATAATGAGGTGAAACCTACCTGCAGAACAGGATGAAGAAAAAGAGATTAAAGGAGACACTGAGCTCCAATGGCTTAACTCTAGGACAGCAAGAAAAAAGCTGAATGAGATTTTTATAGCCTTTGCTGAAAACTCTGTGCTTCGTTATTTTACAGGCTAGAATAGAAAACGTCTGAGGTGGTTTTTGTTTTTTGGGTTTTGTTTTTTTTTTCTTTTCCCAAAGCTTTATATGATAAAGGCAGAAACTCAGTAACAGATTATTTGAGGTGGCCTTAGAGAACAAATTTCATCTTCTCCAGGTACATGCAGTTCTTTGATGAGTTGGTAGCATGGACATACCAATTTGAGTGTGATGTCCAAGCCTGATATTTAAGTAGATTTGCTTTATAGTAAAGAGCAGAAGTTTAATTGTATGAAATTAGTATATGCATTTTTTTTCCCAGGAAGTATGGCTCTTTCAGCTTTCAAGGAAGAATTTTCTACTCTTACAAATCTACACTCATGCTTAGTTGCAATGCTAATAGTGATTTACCATCCTGGAAAACAGATGTCAGCATTCCAAGTGTAAACAGCACAGAAAGCGATACAAATGAAGGAGGCAAATAGATGTACAGCGCCTGGCTGGAGGAGTTATGTCAGGTTGACTGATTAATGAACATATACTGAGAGAATTTAATATGTGGCAGTCTGAATCAGTGATTTGTAAGAGATGACAGATGTAGCCAGAAACACCTTACCGAGGACTGAACATAGTGTTTCTGACCATCTGAAAGTGTTGTTATAAATGTCAACTACAGGCTATGTTTTCCTTCTGCTGCATATCTTTGTTCAGACAGTATGTACTTGTCAGTTATTCTGATTTGGATAAAATTGCAAGTATCCACGTGCAGTATGGTTTCCTCTTTCTACAGCAAACATGCTCTTAATTCAAGTATTTTTTGTCTTCTTGGAGTGTGGGACAGTCATAAGATGTAGAAAGCCAGAATTAGCAGTTTGGACTATCCACTCACTTTTGCTCAAGGAAAGAATTTATTAGATGGACAGATTTTGGTACAGCTTTATGTTGTTTTGCGTTTTGGGCTGTTTTTTTGGCGGGGGGTGTTCTTTTTTTTTCTTTTTTTTTAATTTTTTTTTTTAATTTTTTTTTTAGCATATAAAAAAATGCAAAATACAGTCTGTTGAGGTGTGAGACCTGGTACAAAAGCAATGTGAGACAGACTGTTTTGCATAGATTTTAGATTCTTACTTGACTGGCTAAAATCCCAAAAAAGCCTCCTGTGATTTAGTTGTAACTAGTTGGCAGATGTTGAATGATCTCAGCAAGTGTCTTTGTTGCTGTTCTATAGTAAATATGTAGCAGACTGACTGTTTATAGTCTCTGTAATAGGGGATTTGTCAGTCCATTTTTATTACCTGTAAAATGGATTAGAAGAATAGTAAGATTGCACTGGTTCTCTTAGGAACGTAGGAGAGTTAAATGCCCATCCTTACTGAGGATTTTAATGAAAAATATGTCTTCAGTGATTATATTTAAAATATCAAGACTACTGGCTCTGCTTCAGCCCTTATCTATTTCTCCTCATCCAACTAGATCATAGTACTCTCACAGTTTGTACCCTTCCTAAAATTACTGGGAAATTACATTCATCTTTGGACAGAAAGTGCTGAGCATCTTACTAGAGCCAATTTATGATTTAAAGTCTGTTCTTGGTGATGCAGTAGTAATGAAGATGCGTATCTGGCTGGACAGATAGAAGAGGTTTATTTTTCCACAGATGTATGTTTTTCCATCTCTTATCTTTACATGTTTTTTCAGTTCAGGCTTTATTAGAAATGAGTTGAAAAGATCAACATTGACACATGTGATGTGTCTTTGATTTCAAACAGGAAACCATTTCTAGCTTCCTTGCTGGGGAAGCACATTACTGCTGAGCTGAAAAAATCCCTTCAGATATGTCCAGTCAAATATAAAGCTGTTGCTTGAGAAAATGTACATTGTAATGAATTGATTTTAAAACTTCACATACCAACTGGGAAACCCCACACAATTTAAAATGAAAAACTAAGCCACAGAGAGCCATTAGGTATATCTGATCAATTCAGCTGTACATGTGGTGTTGGACCTAAAGTGTATACATGTAAGAAAAGGGTATGCAGTAAAAATAAATAACCTGATAGACCAGTCTGGATAAATAACATAGTTAATGGTAAAAGAGACACTCAAGATTCAGGTTGATATTTCATCAATATGAGCGAATCGTCCTGTAGTTTTCCTTTGGAATCTAAACCAGTTTCTCTTTCTTACTTGCTGCTGCAAATAGGGAAAAAGTGTGTGTGAGTTCATTTATATGGCACAGTTAAAGAACAGAAGACAGTCAAAATAATTCATTAGAATGAATATAGTCTATTTTGCTCAGGAAACAGATAGGTCACAGTGAAACACCAAATTAAAACCCGTGCTAAGGCTGTCACATGAGTAAGGACCCCCGATTAACTGTTTATCTGAAGAGTTTCAGCTGTTCCAAAGCACAGCTAAATATTATTGCTGATGCATCAGTTCAGTGTTGCCTGGGAACATAGATGATGGCTGACAGCCAATATGATGTAGAAAGTAAAACTGTTTTATTTACTGGGGTATTAAGCAAACTTCAGCAATCATTGTTAATGCTTTGGATGATATCCAAGGCAGAAGACAGGAGTCCTGTTGGCTCAGGAGAATAATGGAGCTTCCTGGAAAATAGGAAGGTTAATGAAAAGACTACTTATCTTACATATCAGGAATGGAGCAAGATGCTAGAGCATCAGATAGAAGTTCAACAGCTTTTTTCTGAGAGGTTCTGACGTCCTTTGGAATAAGACAGCATAGAATCAGGCCCATTCATATATATTTATACTTTAAGAATAGATGAGAACTTTTAATGTTTGAATGGTTGTATAAAAAACCAGTTTGAAATATACCTGAAAAACAGGTATATCACAGACATATCCCCAACTTGCTTAGCATTTTCATTATAGTTTAAGGCAGATAATACTTGAAGAAATGCAGGTGATGGTTCTATCTGTAATAAAATGAGTGGCTGGAGGGCTTAATCGGTAATTTTCCACTTAAAACAAAACAAAACCAACCAACCAACCAAACAAAAACCCCAAAACAACAAACAATAAGAAGAAAAACCCACAGCCCTGCAGAAGTAATCAAGTTATTGACCAAAACTCATGTGGAAATCTTGGGAATGTCGTATCTTTTCTGGGCAGCCTGGAATGCTTAAAAGGCTTGGAGGGAAACTGTAAGATTTATAGCTTTTATATGCCCTAAACTCACACAGGTAATTTAAATGATTTGTGCAAAATGGCTATGTGTGAATGCTGGATGAAAGGCAGCTCATAAAACCACTTTTGTTACCAGTTGTCTTGATGAATACTTCTCTGAAGTGCTTCGGTACCGCAGGGAGATCATACATTACTAACTTAACTTACAGATGGTTCAAGGCAGATGAAATGAACCCCATCTTTCCAGTAAAACTGGACTGATTTAAAGTTTCATTTAGTTTTACCCAGCTGTCACAGAAATATGTAGAATATATTTATATTCTATTTAAATTAGTTGCCGTCCACTTGAGTAAGCAGAGCTCTACAAAATTCCTTTAACTTGCAGAGGTTCAAACCCAATAAATGCTACACGGCAAATTCTAAGCTCTTTACAAAATAAATGTCTGATGATTTTGCTGCTCTGGACACAGTAGTACCTATACTACAAATTCCCAAATGAACTTTCATCATTCTTTTTTATTGTGTTGTGGGGTTTTTTTTAACATTTTCGTTTGCTTTCCAGATGCTGGCATTCTGACACTCCTATTACATTTGTTTTTCCACTCTGGATTTTCAGCAATGCTAGCAGGTACAGTTACTTGAAGGGATAAAGGAATCTTAACTCTCTGCTAAACCCAGCTGCTTCCATTTGATGCCCATGTGCAGATACGCAGCTTCCTCATTCAGATGGGCTGCAATTGTTCTTGAAGCTGAAAGGAATATTGTTTTCATATGCTGCTCTCTTTCCTTTAAGGAAAGGAAAGTTTTACCTGCAGTTTTTAATGTGTATATGAGGAATGTGATTTAGAGGAATCTCCATATTTAGAGATAATAGAAGGCTAACTGGCAACTTTCTGCTAAGTTGAATAGTATAGTTGTATACTATTGACAGTTGGACTAGATCATCTTTGTCAGCCCCTTCTAACTGAATTATTTCCTCTCTCCTCTCCTCACCTCTCCCCTCCCATCATATTTCTAGAATCCAAATTTTGGAAGGACTGGACAGAAATTTATGAGTGGGCAAGCTCAGAAGAGAAGCAGTACAATGAGGAGTATGAAGGTAGAGGGAAAATAATAGGACAGAAAAGAATCTAGGAAGAAAACCAAAAATATGAAGATTGTGACAATACTGGAAAACAGAAAAAGCATTAAGTATTTCAGAAGAGAAATGTTAATGTTCATTATCACACCTCATTAAAATGGATAAGGAATATTTTTGCCTATGTGTTACTTCCTACAAAAAAAATTCCTTTTTCTCTTTTAACAGTACAGTATTTACCGACACATTTCCTTCAGCCACATGAGATGCCATTTATTCTTAGCTGGAGGGCATAATAATTTATTTTCTTTGACCATACTGCTCTATAGACAAGCTATCTTCTGAGCAAAATAGACTATTCTTAATCCACTAAGAATTAGCAAGGTGTTTAATATTAAAACAGTTGTGGAAATGAAGTAGGTGTCAAAAGAAGTGCCTTTCTATGGCTGCAGTGAGAACAGAGGAGCAATATGGCAGAAAATAAGGGTTAGTGGTAATTATCTACTAAAGATGAAATCTTGTACAGATGCTGAAAGGGTATGGAGTTAACAAAATCATCAATAAATAAAAAGAATAAACATGAACTGAGAAACTGGTTCTTGAATATGCAGCAAAATATAGTGATTACAGTCTGCGCTAATAAACCAACCAAATGTCAGATCCTTTGTTTGACCCACAGTGACAGACTATAGACAATTAAACCAGCATTTATTAACTTCTCTATTTCACACAAAGTGCCATTTTTGGTTTTGATCACTGCATCGTGGAATAAATCCAATATAAAATCAAATTCTTATTAGTTTATGACAGTACTTGTAAGCCTATATTAAAAACCTCCTCAAATGTATAAGATCTCCAAAGGTCAGGGAAAAGTAAGGAGTTTATATTTGTCTTGTTTCTGCAGTGTAGGCAGGTTCTTCAGTGTATAGCAAGAGACTATTCACAACTTGAAATCACAGAAATTACTTTTTTAAATAGAAAATTGCTGAATCCCTATCTTGTTTACAGGATTCTTGTGATGTTCTTCCTGGTTTTATTACAGTCCTTGACTAAACCCAGTTCTATTACAGGTGGTTTCCTATTGTTATTGGCATATGTAGATCGAAAAAGACCGTTTAAATGAAAACTTTACTAAATCCTCAAAAAACCCCCAAAATAAGCAGAAGTTGTTCCTCCTCCCACTAAATCTAAGAATCTAGATCTACTTCTAGAATGGGGAGTCTAGCTATGTGTTATTTCTAGTTATCTTACTACCCCAAAACGAATGGTGTAATGCAAAAAGGACATACTACTAATTGTACTGCTTAGATTAATAGTAGGGTTCTGATTCAGAGTGTATTTCACCACTCGTGTTGCCAGAAATGCATATCTACCATTATGGTAATGAAATAGAACTATGTGAAGGTGGCAGTATGAGCCATGATTCTCTTAATGATCATCACCATATGGTTTGCAGGTGAGATACATTTATTTAAGACACTGAAAATCTGAATGTTTTAGCATTACATTTTATATTTTTCTCCACCACTGGAAAAAAAGTACTTACTGTTCTATCTTACGTTCTCTCCCCCACGCCCCACCCAGAGTCAGTACAATTCTCCCATATGAAAAAGTTTGAGAGGCTAATATGTCATAGTGATAAGGCCACTAATGCTTGGCTCTGTGCTTTGCTGTGACTTATTGACAAAATTAGGGGAATTTAAGAACGCTGCCTAGTTTTGCCCTGCTAAATTCTGAAGTATACAGAAAGCAGTAAGAATATTAACAGTAACCCTGTTCCACTCCCCAGGACTGTTCCTGCTAATGAGGCCCTCAAAATTTTGCTGCTGGTCTACCAGTATTTCTCCTAGTTCCTTCTCCCCTTATTGTGTTTGGAAAACAATATATAATTTATGGTTGGAGCTGAGAGAGATGAGGAAACCCTTTGGATGGGGATGTTAAGGGTTGCCCTTCCTCTCCTTCCTTGGGCCTCTACTTAATGTGCAGAACCTTGTAGAAAGTTGAAATATCAGAAGAAGGAGGAAGAAGGGTTGAAGATGAAAAGAAGATACTGCAACCTCTCTTACTTTTTCTCATCAAGAAAACCTTTAATTTATCACCAGGTCTATTCATTGTTCTGAAAAACAGGTGAAGGCTTTCAGTTGACATCCCCATTGAATATAATAATATTTCTGGTGTAAAAGATGAGATTTCTGTGATCATATGACTAATTTTTTTCTAAATGGCATACCAACTGACTTCAAAAACTCAAGAAGGCCTTACATCTTTCATGTCAAGTTTCACCCTATTGTTGAGTTCTGGAAGTTTGCTGCACTGCACACATATATACTGAATGTGTATTTTATGGTAATGCATCTTAGAAGTCAAAATGTAACATAGGCTTCTTAAATCCATTATTCAAAACTTACATTTCTGTTAGCGCAGTAGATTTGTGGTGACTAATTCCAGTATTTTGGAAAGTAGCCATCAGCTGAGTGACTCAGAGCAAAAGGTTTTACACAAATGCAGATCATAATAGTATAAATTCTTTCCTAAGAAGATTGAATCATTGACAGTAAATGTTCTTAGTAAAGACATATTTGAAGGGCCCAATTAGCAAAGTCTTTTATGCATCCTTTGTGTTGTGAAAGAAAGAACTTGAATCAAAAAAAAAAAAAAAAAAAAAAAAAAAAAAAAAAATTACATGTATGTTCTTAATTTAAGCTCATTTTGAATAATTATATTCTGCATTCTCCATAATGAACTCATGGAAAAGAATAGAGTGTTACTGCACATGAAAGGTCAGGATGGGCTTTAGCCAGATCTCATAGTATATCTTCACATTTGAATTATAAGAGGAGTGCAGGTAGATAGAAAGTAACTTCTAAGTAGTAGTAGTAAATAAAAGTGACAACTGAAGATGATTTTCCTGGTTTATATTTGTGTTCAATTATTTGCCTTCATGGAGTCACTACAACTAAACCAGGAAGATGTAGAAAAGATACTGGTGAAAAACTGGAGAGGCATGTTTTCAGTTCAAAAATGAAACTTGTAGCTTTGAAGAAGGAAGTCTCTTTAGAAAAAGTATGTGAAAGAAGGAAAGCACTAGAAAGTGCTAAGACGGAAATTGCTAGACTCTTGGGAGATGCCTATTAATAAAGGAAAGTGATTATAATCTCTACATTTCCCAAAAGGTTGCTAAGAGAGAAAAGAGAAAAAAATACTTGATTGTATGATTACAAAACCCAAACCTGTTTCTCTCTTAAAAGGTAAGATTGATACACAATTATCTAAAGAAAGTAGTTAAAAACAATAATGAAAGAAGCAAGAGCTTTTTGAATGTATTTGTTTCTCAGATGATAAAAGCTAGGTGCTATTTCAGCAGAAGTAAAAGCCTGAATGAAAAATGGCTCAGTAAGAATCTGCTGGGGAACAGCCAGTGCAGTCTGCTCCCTGAAGGAAAGTGGGCCAGAAGCTGAGGGTGGTAACAAGTCTGGGAGAGGCAGTGGCCTCACTGACAAGGACCTGGTTCCACTACACCTGAGCAAGGCAAGCAGGGGATATCTGGAGACCTTCGCCAGGTTTAGCTGAGAGCCCAGGCCACTGAGCAAGCCCGCAGTGATGAGAGAGGCCTGAGATCAGTCTGGGATATTACGCGTGAACGTGGGTCAGGAGGATCAAGAGGGTGCATGCCCAGGAATGCTGGCAACACAGCTGCAGTGCAGTTCAGGCTGGGGGCCGGGGTCTTGGCTTAACTGTAGCTTCCAAAAGACAGAGCGGGGAGCTCCCATTTCCAGGTCTTTGTTCGTAACAGCTCCTTCGGCTGTCTTGCTTCTCAGAGGAGAGAATTCAGAGCTCTGAGAGAATCACAGCAAAATGGTGGTTTATAAGTAAGAACTCACATATAAAATTCCTGATTTGGATATCTCAAAGAGGATAGGGCAAAGGATAAAAATCAGAATATAATAAGGCAACAGGCAATTTTTCCTTCAATATATGGCAGAAGAGACAGATAACAGACCTAAGACAAGGAAGACCCAGAAAAGTTACAGAAAAAAGGAGGTGAAAGGGAGGACATGAAGTAAAGCAGCACATTGTTTAAGGAACAGTTGATGTTTTCAAAATGAGAAAGACAAAACCAGAGAAATATGAAGGAACTGAGAATGAGAATAGCACAGGAAAAATGGAAATGGTACCTGAATTAGGAAAGAAAATGCAGCAAAAATGTTGAGGACCAAAGAAGAATTTAGTCACTGTTAGGACCACCTGTGCCAGCAGTGCGTATAAATTGTTTGGTGAAGCAATTTTCTTTTAGACAACAGAATTTTCCAAACAAGGAACACGAAGAGTTAGGCACCTGATAGAAATGGGGCTCTTACAATCATGCAAGGCACCAAGACTGGAAATGCAGAGCAGTAATGAGGAGTGGAAGAAAGCAACAGTCTAAACTCTCTTTCTTGTCTGGATTAGGGCACCTGTCTCAAAATTACAGCTAAACTTCCATGTAGTTGAGACTGTAGGTCTTCACCTTGTTTCTTTGACATTTATACTGTGGAGGTGAATTAAATAGAGACCTCTCAAAATATTTTAGTTAAGGGTTTTGTTAAAGCTGTTTCCTGAAACTCACACTGCCAACCCTTGGCAGAAAGACCCTGCCACACTGAAGAGATGACTAAGTGATTTTTTGAGCGATTTCTCCTTTTTTTCAGATTATGTCATTATGTCTTCAGGCTAAGAAAGGACAGAGGAAGCTACATTCCCAGGGAAGAATATAATTGCTTTGGGAAAAAAAATTCTTCAGTGAAATGTACCCATCAAGAGGTCTACTTCTTCTTACAGCTCTGAAAAAAATCCAACTGCCACCCAAACTATATCATACTCTAGGAGAATGAGGCTATGTCTTTGTTAATAAACTAATCATGGACAGAATTTGGGCCTGAGCACAGATATATGATCATCCATACTGCTGAACTGCTAGCATGTCCTGTCCACGGTGGATTTTGGAGTGCTGAATTAGCACTTTCCCAGACAATACCCAGAGAAGGACTAGGGATATATTATGGGCCAAAGACGACTGCAAAGAGGCAGGTAGGATGCAGCTGTTCTGTTTTGGAGGGCAGGGAGATAGGAGTAGAGTGAGAGAAGTCAGCCAAATGGAAGTGAGCCATGCTGTGCTAATCAATACAAGGGTCAGAGAACTGTTGCTGGCCCATTTCATTTATTTTTAGAAGCAGCCTGAAAGAACAAGTACCAGCATCCCAGAGTTATCTTGACATTTGAAACTATGCATTAAGGACTCATAAGCCTGGCTAGCAAGGTTGTAAGGGTACAGGCATCAGCTTTGGTTGGAGTCAGGTAAGTAGCTCCTTGCTTTAAAAACAGCCCTTTAAACCATGCTTTGTGTCAGTGATTACCTGTGGTCTATATTGTGTCAGAGTTGCAGGATGTGAAAGCTTATAGGAGTAAGATAAGGAGTTTCAAAGAGGTAAAAGCCTAGTTCCCAGTGACTGCTAATGAGAGCTGAGAAGTCAAATCCTTTAGGGCTCTTTGAAAATCCTATTCGAAAATAAAAATTGGGTGAAGTGTGAGATTTATTGGTTCTGACTAAAAAAATGAATAGTAGCAGCAAGTTTTCAGACAAGCTGCAGACTGGAATAACACGAGAGAAGTGATATGAATTTTCTAACAAGACTTGTCAGTTTTCCTGTCCTTATTAAGAAGAACAGAACATCTGCAAATGGGGCAGACATGATCTTGAAATTAAGTCCTGAATCAATCAATTCAGCAAAGAACAATCTGTACACATGCTTTTGGTTTTGGCAAATCATCAAACAGCTATTAACTGGAAAGCTAAATGGGGTCAGCAATCAAAGACTGGCTGGAAGATAATAAAATCATAAAAGCATTATAATATGCATTACTTAAATAGGAATAATCAAGGCACACTTGAATAACATGTGGCAGGATTCAGCTACAGATTAAGACACCTATGTTCAGATGAATCCATGTAGGTGTCTACACACAAATTAATTATCTAAAGTCTGATTATAGTCCATAACATCTGTCAAGTCTAGAGAGCTTTTCAACTGATCAAATGTAGGTAGTTAAGTTAGAGTAAGCTGACTAGCTGTTTGCTTTTGTGTCTACTGGTTACCTATCACAGCTACTTCATTCTTTGTGAAGGATATGCTGTTAGTCAAATTCATGATAGGAAATTTCGGCAATGTTTGCATTATAAACAAAGAATTTAGAATTCTTTCCAAAATACCTTGGTCACTTGACTATTTCTTCAAATTAAAATAGATATTTTCCCTTCACTGCAATATCTATATCTAGCTGAACATCTATAATCATTTGCTACAGAGAGATAATATCTGGAACTGAATGTCATGTGGAACTTCTGTAACTATTTTTAGCTTCTATTTACTTCCGTGTAACCTTGGTATTATTTTCAGCTGTGGAACATCGCTACCTGCCAGTGAACCTGATAAGAGCTGTTCTAGGCCACACTCTATAGAGCCCCATACTTTCTCTTTGCCCATTGCTTATAGCATTTACCTAAAAGAGTACAAAAGAATAGGGCAAGCATATAGTCATGGTTCTGTGGTACACTTTGCCAGCTTTCAGAAATTTTCAGCTCAGGGAGTCCTAAATTAAAGATTATATCACATTCTTGGGCACTAATTTCTAGAGTTTTATAAGAGTCATTTAAAAAAACCAAATGTGCCTAATGTGGTTGAAGGGGTGGTGAACTTAGTTCTTCCCATTTACTTTTTCCCTGCTACTTATGAATTTTTTAAGCCTTCTGTCTTCAGCTGGGGAAAAAGCTCAATCTTTTCACTTTGTTTTTCAGGATTTATTTATTTGACCATAACTGAGGACAGAGGTAATATTTTCATGGAACCTGCTATCATAAGCCTAAGATCTTTTTCCCTAGTCATAATAGTTGGTTAGAAGGAGAAATGAGTTCCTATTCATTAAACCTCTATATCGACAAACACCATTTACATCTTAAGTGTTGTTAGGATCTTAATCTAATCTTAATTTGCACCATTGTCAAATAAACTTCATAGAAAAGAGTTTAATAAAAACATCACTTCCACAGTAATTGTGGTTCTACCTTTTGGACTTTGCTAAAATTGAGAAATATTTTGTAATCAGACCTTTTTGAAGGGCAAGAAAATGAAGGATAACAAAGGTTTTCTAAATCAATGGGAAACAGATGTGGTTCCCTAGAAAACTCTCTCATTCAAGCAACTTTAGGATTTTGTTCATAATGTTAAAATGAATCAGCTCTAAAATAAATAGTACTGCGGGGCAGAGGGTGCTGATGAACTGCCTGAGTTCAGAGGGCAGCTCTACCCAAGAACAATTTTATAAGCATGAGGACGAGTGGAAAATTTTAACTGATTCAATAGTAGCAAGAAACCTGCAGTTTATTTGTCCGATAGGAGTATGTACTTCTCTACGTATTTTCCTTCCTAAGACTGTACAAAGTGAGAATGTTACTCTTTGGGATTTTGGTTTTGTTTTTAATGTCTGTATTAGAGTAAGAACAAAAGAGCAGTTGTTTATGAAATTAGACATAGATACCAATCTATCTAAGAAGTGATGCATGGGATATACTTTGAAATATTAAATTAGAAATTAATGAAATGAGAAGATGCTGTTGTCTGAACCACTGTTCTAAATCTCCAAATTATGCTGACAATTGGAAAAATTAGGAAACATTAATTGTGTGCTGTTTGAGTAGAATTATATTAATTTCTGTAGGTTGGAAAAGCCTGGCGCAGTCAGAAATGTTGAATTAAAAAAGCTCATATAACTTGTGAGGCTTTTGGATGGAAATGAATGGGAATATAGCTCTGGAAGAATTTTGATTATAAGTAAGCCAGCTTTTTAAGTGTAAAGAAAAATATCAGCATGAAAATAATATTTGGCTTTTGGAGATGTTTGTTTTCTTTGTTTCATTATGCTTATGATTCTAGTTATTAATGTGAATAATTTCTCAATAATCTTTATTGAAACTCAATTATAGTTTCATATTTACATTTTTAAAATGTGACAGAAACTAGAAAAGCTTTAGACTAGAAAGTTAATCCTTTCCTCTTTTGATTGATTTACCAGATTTTTTTTACTTCTCTTTCCACTCTATATTAGCCTTAATTCATCTTATTTTCTCTTCTTTTTGCCTAATTTGCTAATTTTACACATAGCCTGGAGCACAGCTAGCAGCTTTGAAAATAAAGGGTTTAACTATGATGTTGTATACCAGTTGCTTCTCAAGTGAGGTCATCTGGGATTTTTTTTACCTCTCATTTTGAGCCCTGGATGAAGTTCAGTCACCCCAGGGAGCATCGCTGTGGCAAGATACCAGATGCTCTCTGTCCTTCTTACCTGTCCAATCCCAAAGGATTCAGCTTTCTGCCTCTTCACTTCCATCATCTCAGAGCCTGAGGCACTACTTTGATTTTCATTCTGCACAAAGTATGTTGTGATGGAATGTACTGGAATTGGCCAATAATATTTGTTTCCATTGAGCTACTACAGTAATTTTGCATTAGAGTTTAAGGAAAAAAAAAAAAAAAGACCTGTATTAATTACAAAGTAGTATAAATTCTATATTTAGAGACTTTTTTCAAAGCAGCAATACATCACAGTGACAAGAGCAGCTGAGAAGTAGTAGTGTGGAATAACTCAGGACTTACTGGGAGACAGAGCAGTGATTTACCGGTGAGAAAAAAATCCTCCTCTCTTCCTCTGACAATCACCAATAAATTACTGTCTTTTTCCTAACTTTAAGTATTTACAAGCAGCCCAGGAGAAAAAAGTATTCTTCATTCTCTGTATGTATTTTTTTGTGTCTTATCACTTACTAAAGGTATTATGACAGTGCTATATAGTATATCTCAGAATTCACAGATTTAAGACAACTCTGTCTTCTGTTCAGCTATATGACAAGTAAGGTGACATGCGTCTGGTTCCTTTTAAGTATGTCCTGTGGATGTGTTAAATTTAGTTGTTCAGTTCAGTGGAAACCCAGAGATGAGTTAGACTACTGACCTCCCACAGCAAGCAGGGTTCATTCTTCTTGCAGGTTTGTGAGTGTCACATTGAGTTACTGGACTGATTTAAAGCAAACTGCTTTGGACTGCAGGGTCCTGCACCTGGGCCGGAACAATCCCCACTATCAATACAAGCTTGGGGAAGAGGAGACAGAGAGCAGCCCTGCAGAACATGACATGGGGGTGCTAGCAGATGAGAAGCTGGACATGAGCAGCTGGTGTGTGCTTGCAGCCCAGAAGGCCAATCACATCCTGGGCTGCATCAAAAGCAGTGTGGCC
>JAAGNO010016284.1:105380-126333 GCA_033439905.1 Ceryle rudis | reverse complement strand
TGGGGCAGCACAGGAATGGGTGAGATAACCTCTAACCCAAGCTTACTGTGCGCAGTGTGTTGGACCTGACTTTCTGCCCCATTGATAAAATCTGATTGATTGGCTGCACTAGTAATCAATTTTTTGTCCTGATTCAACCCAAAGTCCCTTGGATAACTGTGATTTTTGCCTGATTTCTATGATGGATATAGGTGCTTCCAGAAACTGAAAGAAGGCATAGATCACATTCTGCAACTTAAGGGGAAAAAAAATTAGAGAGAAAGCTTTTAATATTTTGGAACTGATGTTTTGTTTCTCATCAAATTGTGCATTTGCATAGGAGGGCTACAGGCTAGTGTAACATAGAAGATATTTATCTCTCAATAAGTTTTCAGTTGTGAAACTTTTGACCAGTTACTGTTTGAGCCAGGGAGTGTGCAGGGAGTGCTAGACAGTCTTTGTAAGAAACTATAGCAGATTTGTCCTCAGTTATTCACCAGCAAAATTCATATTACTTTACAGAATAGATGTATATTTGCTTTAATGTGAATGCCTATGTTCTTCATATGTAGTAGGAAGCTTGACAGAACTACAGAGAGTAGTGAGGATGCTTGGGATTAGGATTGTTTGATGATCCTTTTGGACTGGCACTGTCTCAAAAAAGTAACAATGGCAGCTAAACTTACTCTAGACAAATACATCTGCTGCAAAGAATGACCTTGGTTTGGAAATGGTAGTTCACGCAGCACTGCTTCCTAGCAATAATTAAGGACAAGGACTGGTCTGGAAAAAGAGATCTTTCCAATCTTTCCATGGCAGCTAAACTCAGCCTGTGGTAAGCAGCAGGACTGCACAGGGCTTTCAGTAGAGACCAGGAAATTTGAAAGGTGCTGAGTTGGGCTTCAGTGGCGGTTTGACAACCTCCAGTCAAGAACTTGTAATAGTACATCTGAATACCCTTCCTGCAGGATCCCAGGGTTTTTACAGCAAGTGGACTACAGAACAAAATAGTACTTGTCAGTTATGGCAGCAACATTAATAAGTATGAACAGTGTAGTTTCATGCACATTTTAAGCTAGCACAAAGTTACCCTGCTGCCAAACAAGCTGTCCCGCTCATCTGACTTCTACTGAGCTGGCAATCATTTCCTGATCCCACTATGCTGCCCTCCTGCTGACCGGTTCTGCTGCAGGATGGGAGAACTAATCCCAGCTAGAACTCACTGGAGGTGAAAGTGGCAGGAATGAATAGTCAGGGCTATGATCATGCCACTCTATGCCAATATTAAGTGCTCATGGAATTGTTATTTTCCAGTTTCTTTCCTTCTCTGTCTCCCTGCTGACTGCAGGGGGGTCAGACTAGATGACCTTTAGAGGTCCCTTCTGGCCCAAATCATTCTATGATTCTAAATAATGTCCTCTTCTTCCTGAGACAAAGCCACAGTAAAATTTCCTCAAGGCTACTCATAATCAATGATCTACTGTATTCTAGTGTCATAGAAAGGTTTGTTCTAGGACAGATATTTTTTTTTTCTTAGAAAATGAAAGGAGCTGGAGCTGGTAATGGGTTGCAAATGACACAATGCATTTATCAGGTGTCAGATGTTAATACGGTTGTCCAATCTAGTCACAATGAAAGTTTTACCAGATATGAGAATTTTCTTCCAACAGTGTGTTTTAAAAATCTTTAATTACATATGCTTATTGTCTAAAACTATCAGGTTTACTTTTATTTTGCCTTCTGTCCTTTTATTTCTTTTTACTGCTTTATCCTGGTTAGGTTGCTGCAGTTTCTCACATCTTTCAAGGCCGTCTTGAGTTATTTGTCAGATCAACAAATTGCGAGGATTTGCTAAAATTAGGTCATAAAAATCATAAAACTAATTCAAATACTATTTTTACTACAAGAAGGCAGAATGAAGAGAACAATCTAGCATGCGGCACTAAGATTTTATTAGAAGCTTGTTTTACTTTATCTCGGTGCCTACACCTGAGGGGCTTTAAGAACATGCTACTCAACTTCAGAGGCAGGGATGCAGGGAAAATGGCAACATTACTCTGGCATGAGGAAACTAAGAGAACCGGTGTTAAAACAGCCTCCTAGTGAGAAACATTGAGTCAATGAACTTGGATATCTTCTAAAAGCATTTTTGTGTTGAAAGCAGAGCCATATACTCCTGAGGAATCACACTGCATCTGTAGTATATCCACGTCCCGATGTGTCACATCAATAGGAGATTCAAAGAGAATGACAAGTAAAAGCAAGGAGTAACAGTGTGATGGAATGTAAGTACATTAGAGTGTCTCTCTTTTTCTTTTCCAACATGCTATTTAAGAGGCCTGTGCTTTGATGTATAATACAAAAGGGCAGTAGTGGAATGAAATGTGAAGGATGGGGAGGCGTTAGTGATGCACAGAATAGAAAACTTGCTTTTAAATGGGTTGGCAAAGACTAAGCTGTGAAAAATAAGGCACTGTTGACAACTTGGAATCCCCCTAACTGTGATGTCCCTTCTCCCTAAGTAGTCTTAAAATTGAAATAGTGGTACGCTTTTAGTTCTGTGCCTTTACCTTATTGTTATTGAAAATAAATAAGGAGAACTTTTATTAACTTTAATAAGGAAAAGCTGAAGGAACTTTCAACTTGAAAAATATCTTTCCATTTTTAAATAATGCAGGTATCTATTTACAGGTATACCCATTTTAAATAAAAGAGGATAGCAAATAAGGAGTACTTACTGTGGTGTTGTTTTATTCTTGTTGCAACATTTAATGACAAACCAGGTTAATGTCTTTGCTGATGATCTATTGCACTTCCTGGCATGTGCCTTTCATGTTTTGTTAGCTTAAATTCTTGTATATAGTTTGTACAACTTCAGATAGAGGAAGTTTTTAAGAAGTAAATATGATCATGTGCTACTCAGTGTTTTAAAAATAAAAGTACTAAACTGCTCTGCTACTGCAGTTGTGGGACAAATATTCTGATGTATGTAGTTAGAAATCTAGTTAAACTTGTAGATAGAGGGAAATGTTTTGTTATGTTTTTATGATTTGAAAGGGGTCTATGCACTTTTATCTCCAAGATGGAATAACACAACAAATCACCCAAGTCTAACTGCACACCACCCTTGCAGAAATAACAGTCCTTGCAGAGGAAAGCCTGAAATCTGTTTAAGTAGTATGAGGGAAAAGAATGGACTTCTGGAAATTAATTCTAAGCTCAAGGCCAGCAGTGGCAGTCTCATAATCTTCTGCTTTTAGCAAAGGATGCAGTCCTATAGGTTAAGAGGTAAAGGTTCTTGTACAGAGCAGACAGCTGTTGCTGCACAGCATTTGCTACAGTTGCAGATATTCCTTTTTTTTTTCCCCTTTAAAACAAAAAGGTAAACACATCCCCCAAGCATAAGGATATTGCTTCTTAGATTTTTTCTATATGTACACACATAAACAAGATAACCTAAATTATTAAAAGTGTGAATTTAAAGGAGATTTGTTGTGCCACATTTGTTGCACACCCACTCTGTGTGGGCACTCAGAAGTAAAGTGATTTTCTTTGAGTTCAGCTTAACTGGTGAGTTAGCTGTTCTCCCAGAATCACAAAATGATTGAGGTTGGCAGGGACACCACCTGCTCAAGCAGGGCCACCTAGAGCCCAGGAACATGTCCAGATGTCTTTTGAGTACCTCTAAGGGAGGGAGATCTCACAACTTCTCTGGACAGCTTGTGCCAGTGCTGTCATCCTCACAAGCAAAAAAAGTATTTCCTGATGTTTAGAGGGAATCTCTAGTGTTTCAATTTGTGCCCATTGCATTTAGTCTTGTCACTGGGCACCACTGAGAAGAGTCTGGCTCCATTTTCTTTACACTCTCCCTTCAGATATTTGTACCTGTTACCAAGATCTCCTCTGAGCCTTCTTCTCCAGGCTGAACAGCCCCAGGTCTCTCGTCTTCCCTTGTAGGAGAGATGCTCCAGTCTCTTAATCATATTTGTGACCTTTCATTGGACTCTCCAGTATGTCCATATCTTGAGGAACCCAGCACTGGACCCAGTACTCCAAGTAAGGCCTCACCAATGCTGAGTAGAGGGGAAGGATCAACCCTTCAGCTACTGGCAACACTCCTCAAATGTAGCTCAGGATGCCATTAGCTGTCTTTGTGGCAGAATTATATGTGCCCAAGTCTTTGGCTGTAGATTTTGGCACTTTAAGGTGGAAGATGCTTGTTTTGAATGTCTGCCTTTGCACACATACACTGTGATAGTTTTTTAATTATGTACTTGAGACCATTTTCCCATAGAACTCTCAATCAGTCTCTGACGAGTAAGTCTTTATTTAAGGTTACACGGTCACATCTACCACTCTTCAGCTTTCAGATGTTTGATTTAATGAATACCTGGAACTTAAATTTAGAGAAATGCTAATGTATAATTAAGGTATATATTCTCTGAGGCATGTTTGGAGGGGGCTCGCTGTTAGTGGATTCTTTTGTATTGGAACTCCTACATGTTAATTTAATGGAAATAATGACACGCTCTTCAGAAGGTCTCCTCATTCTTTTCTGGCTCTGGGATTAGCCAGCTGGTATTCAGTCAAGTGCTGACTTCAGCCAGGCTGTGAGAACAGTAGGAGAATGTGCCATTCAGATCTGAATTGAAACAACTGTGCTTACCTGCATTTCAGTGCAGTTCACCTCTCTGGTTTTCTCAGACTGGTGTTCAGTAATATAATGGTGAGTGCTGAGCCCTGGGGCTCACTAGGGCTTGTGATGATCATCTGGGTTCATTCTGACAGGAAGCACCATTTCAGGTTCTTCTATTTATCCCTGTAACCATGAACTCTTTCCTGCACTGCAGAGTAGCCCAATGGGATCAGCCTGGATGCATTTTCCACTTTATAATTGTTAGTGGAGCAAAGGAGGTTGTCTCAAAACTGCCCTGGCCTGAAAAGTGGTGGTTATGCAATGGTGGCAGCTGACTGGGAGACAGCTCTTTTTTTTTTGTTAATGTCTTAATTACCCTTCTTTTGTAAATGAGTCATTAAAAACTGAGCTGTTGTTCATGAGGTCTTTCTTACTGAAGAAGATTGTCCTTATGACTGACTTGTACATATTTATACAAATGTAGATGTTTTTTCTCTTAAAAGAGGAGTGGATAGTCTTTGTGGAAAACACTGGTATACAGTCTACTATCATGTTATCGTCCAAGAAGTGCAAGTGTAGGAGTTGGAGGTGATTGTTCTGGTTATTTTTAATGGTGCTATGACAACTTTGAGGCTTGTTGTTAGACAAAATTTCCTCCCTAAGGCAACCAGACTGCCTATAATGTACTCAGTCCATACCTACTCCATTTCCCTTCTGCTCTGTCTTTTTGGGAGTTAAACTTCTGTGTTAAATTAAATATTCTGAATATTTTTCTCCACTCTTTACAGGGAGCAGCGTGGGTATGGGAAATTCAGTGTAAGCATATAGCAGCAGAAGGCCTCTCAAACTCTTGGATGTCCTGTAACCTCTTTAGATGACATGTGGAATCTCCTCTTTATGGATAAAGTGTGCTGTAATCAAATGCAGATATTACTGACCAGCTTGGCATTTGGGAGCAGTACACTTTCATGCTAAGAAAGTGCACTGGCTGGGGAGATTTATTGGGGTGCCTGTATACAAACTGGCACCAAAGAACTTGTAAAGACATTCCTAGGAAATTAAGATGGTGGTATTAAATGGCATGTGGCCAGCATGTCCTCTACATCCTTTTATCTAGAGGAAAAGATGTATGCAGCAAGACGCATTGCCACTTGGCAATTTAAGAACTTGCTAGGGTGACTGATGGACGTTTATTTATGGAGTAAATCTTTTAAATACCCTTGGATTCATTAAGCATTTCTTTCTCTGTCAGGACAGAGAACGTATCTGTTTATTTATTTATATATTAAATTTTGCTCTTGGTGTGGAAAATAATTGACCCTATGTTCAATTTCTTGCACACTAGAAAACTATACAGATTAATTAAATCAAGGTGAACTTTAAACATTACATTTACAAAAAAGTCAACACTGGGATCTTTTTCTTTCAAATGTCATGTCATGCCTAGGTGACTGGGAAATGTAAAGTGCAAATTCAGTTTAAACATAGAAGCCTATGATAAGACTCTTTCTGACTTGTGCTCAAAGTATGTGTATTATTTATCACCCTGAATATATTTTTTCTGCTATTCTCAGCATGTGGCTTTATTTAATTCAAGTAGCATATTGCCTGGGAGGAGTATTTAGGAGCACACTGTACAAGGTAATTAAAATATGTTTAAATTTTTATTTTAGAGATCAGCTTTTGCATGAGAAAAGCTACAAGGTGCAAAGAATGCCTAATATAAAATCACTTTAATTTTGGTTAGGTATTTATGAAGAAAAGAATTACTAGAAATATGAGTTCAGGTAAAATCTTCCATTTTCCTTTTGCGTGTTTACTTCTGTTTGCATAGATGATGTGTATGTGAAATGCAACCAGTGTGCAGGAATGTCTGAAGGTAGTATAGCTGTGTGATGGAGATAAGATCTTCCATACAGGTTTTTGACCGATAGTAAACTGTGTTTTGTCTGGGTTTTGTGTGTTTTGTTTGGTTGGGTTTTGGTGTTTTGTTTTGTTTTGTTTTGTTTGTGGGGGGGTTGTGTGTGTTTGGTTGGTTGTTTTTGTTTTGTTTTGATTTTGGTTTTGGTTTTGGTGTTGTTTTTTTTTTTAATTACTAAGAAGTACAAGCAAATTAATTTTGTAAGCATTTCTTTAAAGTCATTAAAGAATCTGTTGTAGTGCTTGAGCTTCTTACACAATGGCAGTTTGATTCTTGGTTTGAAATTTTTGGGAGCTTATGCTTCCTTCCAAAGCACTGAATAATATACTTGCTTTAATTTAGCCCGTTTCCAGTTCCCCTTTTTTTGATTTGTTATTTTTTAGTTTAGTGCAATCTTTTCTACTTTGACTTCTGATCACTTATACACAGTTATTACAGGGAACTTAAACATAAGGTTGTGTTCTGCTCTTTCTGTAAAGCAAGGTTCTCTCACAGTTTGTTTTGTGTTCTGTATTATGGCAGTCACCTTTAGTTTGCTCATGCTGTGTTCTCTGTTCCATTTCTTGTTTGTCGAGTGTCGGGAGCTTGGTCTTGTTTTCCTAGTGGAGATCTGTGCTGCTGATTAATAGCACAAGTGGCTAAAATTGGGTGAAGATCGAGTAGGCTGCATTTGCTGATAATTTTTTATGCCTTTTATCCAGCGTTCTCAAACATAATTCTAATCAGGTGACAAAATGGCCACTAACACTCACAAAATGAATGAACCGTTCTATCATTTTCTTGAAGTCATCATCTGCAGAATGAAAATTTCTTGTATATGTGAAGGCATAAACATGTTAATCAGTTTAAATATTATCTGCTGTTATTTTTCTGCCATCAGTGAGAGGCTTCTGCTGAGGGAGGCTGTAGTGAGTGTTGTGAAGAGCACCAGTTGCAAACATCCTTTATTCCTTTCAGAAATGAGAGATTTAGGTTTCATTTGCTGTTCTGAATTCTATGGAGCATATGTTTGTGTACTGAAGACACCAGTCATTATTTTGTTGCTTGGCTGGAAATATACAATCTGATACTTATTTATGTTTTTTTCTAAATCCATATATAAGTTGTAATTATTCTTGCAATGAAGTTTACAGATATGATTGTTACTGGGTATCACGTGGAAAGCTGAATACAAGCAACTGCAGGCAACTGTCATACTCCTTGGCATTATTATGCAGTACTACTACAGTTAGGTGCACTGTGCTGTTTTGGAGGATAAATTATCTTTGCCAAAAGAAAGTGATAGACCTCTAGTGCACAACTTTAATTATTATATGTTATGCTTTAGACATAAACTGGCAGTATTAATTAATTCTCAGATGCATTGAAAAGATTCTACTCGCATAACACTTGTGAAGCAATGCAGAAGAAAACAGCACTTTCATAGGAGAGCAGGTGGCACAGGTTACGTAGTGAGTATAAAATGTTTCTGTTCTTGCCTCCTTTTATCACATGCCAATACATTTCCAAAAGTTTCATCTTTAGAGGTTAAACTCTAGAAGTTTTGTTCTTCCCAGAAGGTTCATGTGCTTGGGAAAACTGTGGCAAGTCCTTTCAAATATTTTAATGAGATATTTATGTTCATGTATTTGCCCACTGGAAAGGAAAAGTCAGAAATTTTACAGTAGCTCAAAGAACAGTAAAACTCTAATATATGAACCATAGATTTTGTATATTCCTTTGGATACACATTATTGCTTGGATAAATGAAATTAAAAAATTCTACTTCTTAGAACTCTCAGGTTAAGAACATTATTCAGTGCATGAAGGAAGAAAGTT
Organism: Ceryle rudis; assembly: GCA_033439905.1. NCBI lineage: Eukaryota > Metazoa > Chordata > Aves > Coraciiformes > Cerylidae > Ceryle > Ceryle rudis. The sequence continues at coordinate 117,979 of JAAGNO010016284.1, read as the reverse complement.
TCCTTAGCATGAAAAATGCTGTTGGATATAATCTGTGCATGTTTGCCTAACTTTCTTCTTACAAACACAAAATATCCTACCCTTACTAAATCTCCTCTTGTCATTTAGATCCCAGAAGTCTATCTCTGAATTTATTGAAAGTAAAAATTGCTGTTCAGAGGTAGAAAGATTAAATACACTGAAACCTGATTTAGAGCCTAGGCTAAATTCCAGTATTTGCCTCTTTTATACCTTAGAACGTGTTTTATGATTGAATCTTCACTTTACTGCTGATCTCATTGGACTGTAATGAAGATGGCAATGCTTTCTGTCCTGTAAAGTAGTTTATCTTCTGCTGATGTCTTAAAAAAAAAAAATAGAAAAATTGTTTAACTATTATATGTGGGAAAGGTAATGTACCGAGAAAGTGAGAGAAAAACAGTGAACCATTTTAGTCTAATAGTCTTGCATGAGATTTTAGGAACCAAAAGGAATAATGCATTGAAATAAAAGAATTAAAAAAAATAGTCACCCACTTCTATATTAAAAAAAAATAATTAAAAAAATAAAAAGAAAAAAAATTACCAACTGTCAGGCTAAACACTTTTTTTCTGTTCTACTGGAGTATTTTGTGCCATCTGTCTGGACTGTAAGATCTTTAAGGCAAAAAGAGATACACAAGTGGCAAACAGAGCACTGTTAGGACTGTTAATTGCTTAGTTTTCACAACATCTGGCACACATTATATAACATATTTTCTTCTGCCTGTTAAAAGTAGATAATATTTATTTACCTGCCTGTCACTAGGGCTTTGAAAAGTCTCATGGAAGCCAAGAGAATAAATGAGCTCTGAAGGGGAATTGATACTTCTCAGACATCAAAGTCCAGATACAGCCTCTAACTCTTGGTTTTTAAGCACTGTGTTGCCTCTCACTGGAAAGGTTTTCTGATGTTCTCTCCCTGAACATCTGCTAATGGCCACTGTTAGAGCCAGAATCCAGGTCTGGACAGAACTCCCCTGATGCAAATGGCCAGCCTGATGTTCTCAAAATTTGCATGCTATTGTGGGACCCATTAAGATTCATGCTGGTGGTTTTATTGTGCTATCGGTGCCACCTCAGTTGACCAAATGGCAGCTGTCATAAAAGGGGAAGCAAAACGTTCCATCTTCTGTTGCGTGTGTTTCCTTCTGCTGAGTTGAAGAGATACAAAAGAGCCCTTGGAGTATGGAAATTGAAAAGGACTCAGCTGGAAATGGTCAATAGTGCTACCTTCTACAGAGCAGCAGGTCAGGAAACAAAATGGGAGCAAAAAGTTCACTGTGCAGGAATAGCAGACAGAGAGTTAAGCTTGAACTGGGTCACATAACAGGGATTTATTCCTTTTTCCTTTCTAATTATTTCTCCTGGCTTTGAATTATTTCCATTAAAAATGAAACTTCTTCACTTAGTCATCATAAATTAGTCATCCACCAATGTTCGAGGTATTGGCCCCAAGTGAACTATCCTACTACACTAAAGTACAATTCAGATGCCGTGCAGCCTTTCTTTGTGAATTGGGCAAATGAGCTCCGATGCGGTCTGTTTCTTTGTGCATGGATTCCAGCTGCTGTAACTAGTTATGGAGGGCTCATGTGTTGCTGTTCTCTGTAAGGACCTTACTGCAGAAAGTAACCTGCTGGTGCTGTTCCTTACATCTTTCTCACTGCATGAAACATCCAGATCCTATCTAGCCATATTTATCTGCATGGAGCTGCAGAAGCTATAAAGTCATCCCACGGTGTTTTAGCATATGTTGAAAAATGAAATACTGTCAAACTCCTACAGCACTTCAAATAGACTCGAAATAGCCTTAAGTTTTTGCTCCTTCACAGTGTTTCTGCAGAGATCATTCAGGGATTCAGATGCAGTGGGACACAGAAATAGAGAATGAATCTCTCACTTGTCGAACAAAAAATTAACCTTCTGAACTAAGATAGTTTTAGGTAACTAGAATCTCTAGTTTCATGTCTACTTTCTATGTTACATGGTATTAGAGCTTCTTATCGTTCTGTGCAAAATGTGTAATTCAGTAAGTGATACGCAAGTTTATATTTCGAAAAAAGGAACATATAAAAACTTTGTATGAATGAGACATTGTCATTTTTAAAACTTGATTAGTACCAGCATAGATGATGGTCTATCATACATATTCAGTGTGTCCAGCAATGAAGTTTTATGTTCTGATCAGTAGTACAAAGCTGCAAAATAACATTCTTGGAGCCGGCTACAAGTGGGAGTTTGCCATTAATTTTAAGGTGGCAAAATTTCACTGCTATGTGTATAGTTAAAACAACTTTAGAGATGGGAGAAATACTGAATATCAGTGCTTTATCAGAAAAAAATTATGAAGCCAGCCACACTGGTTTGAAGGTGGAGAGTGCTGTTCTGCTTAAATTTTGTAGTTTAATTATTGTATCTTTGTGTTTGTGTGTGTGTATTTGATGACAGTCTTCTCTGCAGACTGGTTTCTTCCCCCATGGTTTTACGGTGATTAAATAGTAATGCAAGGAATATTGAAATGTTAAATTACTTTATCCTACTGTTCTTTGAGCAGCCAGCATAAGTAGGGTTTTGGCTCTGCTGTTGACTGCAGAAGTATAGAATGAGATTCTACTTTTCCATTGAGTTGAAAAGAAAAAAAAAACCGAACAAGCTAAAGTTTCTAGATCATTGCCACATTTTTAAGTTGGCAGATGAACTTTTCTAGAATAAAAAAATCTTAATGCTTCCAGAAGTTCTGTTTTGTTAGTTTTCTAAGGCAGTTGCCTTTAAATACTCTTTATTTATTTAAAGGCAACCCACTCCCCGTCCCCCCCCAATACATATATAATCCCAAATACATAGGCTAGAGGCAGACCTGTGAGGAATGTTCTGGTTTCTTTTCATGTATGCAATGATTATTTAAACCACTCCTAGCTATGTTCAGTGGATGATTTTGGGGCCACAGTTGTCTTGCTCAATATTCATTATGAAATGCTTGTATTTAAAAATAAACCCATTAGATTTGTTTTCATCACACAAACTTGTATTTCACTATGTGTCAGTGACCTGGCATGGTGACCACATCTCTGAGCCTTAGGTATCCATGGAACATATACATGTTTTAAACTTCTTTTTCTATGAATGTTCAGCAATATTTAGATAATTTCAAGTATTGTTTAGGATTGAATCCGAAAAATATAATGCAGTTATTGAGCTGTTTCCTGCCTTCTCCTTTAAAAGCCAAGGTGGCCCTCCTTCCTCTTGTGCTTGCCTTCTGTCTCTATCATAATACTTCCAGGCAAAATTGTGTGCTTTTCCATGTGGAGTTATTTCTGATTCTCAGAGTTGCTTATAAATAACAGCAGGCATTCTGTGCAACTGAAGCAAAATATAGGAAAGGGGAAGCATATTTTTCTTTTTTTTTTCAAGTAGAAAGAAAGGTTAATTCACTTTTCTGTTCCTAGTTCAGCTGAGGAACAGTATCTCTTCTGTAATGCAGCAAGAGCACTTTTACAGTCTGCTTTAATTCTTATTCCTGTCCTGAACATTTAGGATCCAGACTTATTTCAAAAGTCAGTGAAAGCTTTTCAGTGCCTATACTGGGAAAGAAATATTCCCTCAGTGACTGTTGTGCTCTATATTGTAGAAATACAACCACCAGAAACACTAGAAAATGAGGCATGTAGGAGCCAACAAGCCAAGGTTACAATGCCAAGAGAACTACTGTCTAAGTAGAGATATTCAACAAACCTTAAAACCTCTAAGTAGAGATATTCAACAAACCTTAAAACCTCATGAAGAAGCTAAATAACAGGTTACAGTGCCTCCTTTTTAGTTCTTCTTTCCTCTTGAGTCCTTGTATCCTCTGAATCTGTATTTTTCAGAGGTATTCAGATGATTGAGTCTCAACAAAATTACCAGTTTGGAAGAACTAGACTTCTGTTTTTTGACATCTCAAAGAAAACAGCAGAGGGGTTTCATCTCAGGTAGTTGTAGTACTTCATTGACATTTATCTCTAGCATAACTGGGGAGAAACCTGCAAGACCAGTTGACAGAAACAGGAATTCTATGTCATGGCTCACCTAAATTATTTTAGAAAAAAAGGCTGGATTTGGTTGCCTGAAGAAGGGTACCTTGTGTTGTTCCAGGTGCTGTGGATTTTCTGGCTACCTTCCCTGATGCTTCAGAAAGGACTGAATGTCCTACAAGTCCTGTGCCACACCTCTCAGTGCTGTGTGGGTATCTTAGTCTGTGGTATCTCAGATGGCTCTAGATGCCAATATTTTGGCAACAATTTAATTTGTATTTTAGTATACCATTACCACTACTACTAAATTCATACATATATAGTACATGTATAATATAAAATGTCAAATATGCCTATATTCATACATGTGTAGTAAAGATATATAGCTGTAATTTTCAAAGACAAACACTGATTCTGTTTTACAAAGTGGATGGCACTGATGGAAAACGGGAGAACTGAAGTGTAGCAGTTAGTGAGATTAGCGGTCATCTTTGATGTGTGATTGCAACTGTGTGCTTAGTACTCTTTATCTGGCATGTCTCCTGCTGATTCAGGTGGTACGCATTCAGGAGCTTCTCAAGTTAAAACACTGTTATTTTTCGTACAAAAAGAGAAGGTAGAAACTAAGTAGAAAATAATGAAAAACAAAAGGAAAGTACTTTTAGCTTCCCTTCATCATAAAGGAGAAAGCACTCAGAAGGAAAATAGCTTCCCTATTTGAGGCATTTGTGAGTCACCTTAAATCTCTTACGATATTTTAGTAAAAAAAAAAAAAAAAACCAACCCTAAAAAATCTATGAAGTAATGAACCTGCAAGTTTTTCCTTCTGATATATTTCACCTTTTTTTTTTTTTTTTTTTTTTAAACTCCAGAGTATAGAATAATTTTTTTCCTTTGGGAATGTAAATGTTGTTAAGTGAGCTATGTGGATTGTAAAAGGAAAGAAGACCAAGGTAAGGTTTTCTAAGGCTGGCTGTTAGCATTCTGTAGTTATAGGCTGGAATAGTAGTAGCAGCAATAAAGATGTTCACCCATCTGGAAGGGTTGTGGCTAGGGGGCATTAACTGTGCCCTAAACTCACTGTCCTGCCCATAAGGTCCTTACTGGTAAACTGTATGGTCCATAAGATTAGGCAGGCTGTGCAGGTGTGGTGGAGATCTCAGAACAGATTAGAGCAAAGTTACAGTGTTGTCAAAGAACAGTGACAAGGGAATCACATCCCTAGAGAAGGTTTTATCGACAGTGCAGGTAAAGGCTTGGGAGTTCTGGAGTGATAAAAGGCTCTAGTACCCAGTTGTTGTTTTGAAAGTGTGCAGATGCTTCCATATCTCTTCGTAAATACAACATTACAACTAAAAGAAAGAGTAAATGTGTAGTAATTTTATATATGTGTTCTACCTTTAACTCAGAATTATATAAATTATATGCTATTCTGTCATCAGATGTCAATGGACATTGCTGCCAAGTATAAGGGAAGTAAGAATTTTCTGGAAGGTAGGGAGGGTGCAGGTACGTTCACATACTGTCAGCCATGAGCAGCCTGCTCCCATTCCATCACATTTGTGCCCTGTCCTCTTAACTCTGTTTAAATTGGGAAGATGAAGAGCTGGGTTACTCTGATGTAATACTCCAGCAGACTTGGGCTTCTATGAGGGCTGTTTTTTTATTGAACCTACACAGGTTTTCATGTTTTTAGCTATGTAACATTGTTAAAACTGATTATGGTGCCTACGCAGAAAGTGTTGCAAAGTATTTTTTTGTTTTAGTTGTTCTGACATTACATTAAAAGCTAAAGGGAAGTTGAATTGATAGAAAAAAACCTCTTAGTTCTAAAAATCTTGAGGCTATCCTGAACCAAGTTCCAGCCAAAAGTCTGCCAGCACAAGTTTTTCAAAAGCAGAATAACAATGCAGCTCATATTCTGTGAACTGCATTTTTTTTTTCCTTGTGCCCCTCAGTGAAAGTGTTCCAGCAAATTATACAAAAGGAAGAGAACTGTACATACAGTGATTGAAGTTCTGGTCCTTGACCTGATACTCTTCAATTGTCTGCAGGAAACTGAAGCCACCTACTCAAAAAGGCTAGTACTTGATGTGAATTTGATGGTTAAGCTTCATTCTCAGCAAAGCTAAATGAAGGGAAGTAGCTTAGCTGTCTGTTCTTTCCTTGTACGGACTAGTGTGTAATAACACATCACTCTTCCATGTTTTACATTTTTGACATGCCTTTAATGAAACAATTTCAGAGCTTTCAGACATTCCTGTTGCAATCTCATGTTGGTGTGAATTAACACTTCAAATGAGGTCGCATTGCAAAGAAAAGATTTATTTACTCACTTGGGCATAATTTTAATATTCTTGTTCCTGTGTTTCTGCTGCATGATGTATATAGTTCGTAGAACAGTGGATAAAGGTCACAAAGCTTTGTTTTGTGTGGGTGATTTATTTGTTGGGTTTTTGTAGGTTTGTTTTTAGCATCTTATAATTAGGATTTTTTGTAAACACTATATTGATGTACGAAACATTGCATACACATTGTTCTTTGTTGTCTGCAGACTATTAAATTTAGAAACAACACAAACCTAGATTTGTAAGAAATTAATCAAATAGAAAGTCTCCAAGTATACTTTTAAAGATTATGTTTTAGTGATTTGGCTGAAGTTCAAATCCTGAAGGGAAAAAAAATATTTTTTTGAATAATACTGGTTCATTAAAATAATTTAAGAATTCTTAAGAAGGCTCCCATATGAGGTGCCAGACTGATTCTGAACCTCATTGAATATCGTGTCTCACAGAATTATGCAAATGCCAGTCAACTTACAGTCAACGGTAGACTGAAGACCCATGTCTGGAACTTCATAAAAAATTATCACCAAGCATTTTTGGAGGAAAAAAAATAAAATTCAGTCTTGAATTAATGAAACTTTGGAATAGGCTTTATCAATGGGATAATTGTGAAACAACTTCTGTTCTCAGAATGCCTGCAAGAAATGAGAGAAGCCCTGTTGGCTAAACTTTCTGAAATCCCAAGGCAGCACTCCTGGAAAGTGAGTGTGACAGGCTATCCGGAAAACTCAGGCCTGTTCTTATCTCTGCCACTGGCTTATCTCTGTACTTTGGACTTTTTAACTCATTATGCTTTTACAGACATTTCTGGAAAGGTTATTCACCTTCACTTCCTTTCTCAGACTCTTATTTTTTCCTGTTTCCTCCTTTTTGCACATTCTTTTTCTTCACTTATTGCATAGTGAAGTGTTTACTATTTCCTTTGTAAAGCCATGGTTGTCTCTCCAGTGTATTCTTTTAAATTTCTACCTCTTACTGCTTCCAGGTTTCTAAGTTTCCTTATCCATCTTCATTCTCCATATTTCAAAAAAGATAAAAAAAAGCCTCTCAAGGGCAGTTTCTCCTTGTTGTTTAGAGGAGTCTGACAGTTAGATGAACTTCCAGAGTTTTAGTCTTCTAATATTTATTTTTTTTTCTAGGAGAAAAATTGTCCTTTGTGTACTTTTTAGGAAGGAACCAGATATGAATTCTGGTGCTACTCTGCATGCATCATATTTGTCATTTTTCAGAATTATCCCTAATTTTCTTGGCTTCCTCCCCAAATTGCTTTCATCATTAGTCTTTTTCTTAACTGCTTCTCTGATATGTGCCATTATGATGGCTGCCTCTCAACAGCTAGCCTGGGGAAAAACACATCTCGTTGGTATCACTGGGTAGGCAGAGCTACTTCACAGAGACAATGGCATAATGTATTCTGGGACAGCTGGCTCTAATGCCAGCCTCAGATAGATCAGGGTGACTCAGGAGTAATTAGAGCACAATTACTGGTCAAAATCAGGACCATTCACTCTCAGTTCCAGATTTCCTTTGAAATTGGTGTAATTCACAGAAGTAAGTAGAAGTGGATCATTTTACTCCATGATGAACTTAAAACTACTGTCTAGAAAGAGCTTTGAATCAATACAGGACAGATTTAATTCTTTATCATCATAACAAAGGATTGTGCCAAGTCTGTCCCTTGTCATTGTGATGCCATGTACATGGTTAAATACGCTACAGGTCCAACGGGGCTTGAACAGAGCCAAAAGGTGCAGCACATTGATTATATGTCAAGAGCTAATTTGTATTGATTGGAACAACTAAGTTCTTGGTAGCTTCAAAAAAAATTCTAGTGCATAAACATTTATCACATTCTTTCGTTTTTTGGTAGAAAGGGAAAAAATCTAGGCATCTTTACTAAGTACTGTTAACTTTGATGTGCTCCCAGTATCCTTATACGACCTATTTCTCATAACTCTGTCCCATACTGGAGAATGCTGCAGCTTCATTCGCAATTCAAATTCCCAGGGTAAATTATATAGATAAATCTTGGTGACATGCTGCATTGAATTTTACCTAATATTATTCTTTCTCTTTCAAGAACTCTAAGAGACTATGACTTTCTGTATTGACTTTCATTATTTTTCTCCAACACATGAATAATTACTGTGGATTACTCTGGACTGTTTAAACTATTTATTAAATAAATTACCAAGCCTATATTATAGTGTCTCTTTCTTGAGATGAACTCGGGTGATTTTGGCACTCTAAATATAGATTATGATGTGATTTAAAATCACATGATAGAAGTATGAAACTGTTTTTCCAAACACACTCCCCAGTAGTAGCAGTAATAGTAATTTAAAAGTGTTTTCAGTATCTATCAGGCCTCAATATGGATACACAGAAACAGGCAGATTCAGAGTACTGGGTGGGTCCTGCTGCCCTGGCTGGAGCTCATCTGTTACCTGTAGCTCCCAAACCCCTGTGTGGTGGTGTCCAGATTAGAAGTACTTTCCTGCAATAAATGATTGTAGACTATCCACTTGTGCTTCAGATTACACTGAGCTCTTGTTTTCCTTCCCAAGTTGTTTTTGCCAAGTCTGCATGATAATTTAGCTCAAATTAACTGTGAAATAGAGATGGAACAAAAAGGAGAGTGATTTTCTAGGAAGAATAAAGAAGGGATCATATGTGAGAGTTACTGGTCCTACTGCAGCTGTTGGTACAGGTACCATCAGTTAGAAGTTGCTGTACTGTTTTCTAAATAATACAGAACACAAAAGACAATTATTCCAAAGAGGACTTCTGCAAAAAATCATTTCTGCCTTTGAAGTCTGTTCAAGACAGTGTTGGGAGAGGCACATTACCCCTAAATATTGGGTAATAACTTACTTTTAGAGACATGAGATGAGAATTGCTGTGAATTCTGGTTATGTTTTTTTAAGCACCAAGGAAATACTTATTAAGAATCTCTGACAAAAAAATGAAAGGATAATTTTGGTGCTTGTTGGAGGAAAATGATAAATGTATCTCTTTTCCTTCCTTTGATTATGCAAATAATAGTTTGCCCAAAACATGAGACACAACTCGAAAGGATTGTTTAAAAAAAAAATCTGTCACTGAATGTGGGTTTTGGAGACTGATTAGCTTCAGATGATGGGACATAAACTTCTGTACCATGTAAGTGTTTTGGAACATTTTATCTGAACGAACTATCTTCCAAGCACATAACCCTCGGACATAGTTTGTATTTTCTCTAGCTAATGGTTCATTACTTCTTTGACCCAGTTTGTCTTAACCCTGACTCTGGAAGAAGGCTGGAATTATGTTATAATGAGGATTTAGGATTCACTCCCATTCTGCAGTTTTGTAAAAGAAATACACAGGAACAGACTGACAGTTACTGATGGGTAAAATGAGGTTGAAGGATATAATGATGAGAGTAGTTATTTCACAGAATAAATATGACAGAGGCTGCTGAACTGCAATGCTTGCTGGCCTATATGCAATAATTCTGAGGTAGGCTTTGCTGGTAACATCATATTCTGCTGTATGTATGCCTCAGTATTATCTTTTTAGTATGTAATGGCTATGAATAACACTAGGAGCCTTTGCTGCCCACAGATGTTGTGGGGAAGGATAATGTACAGGCAATAGCAGGTAAAAAAGTCAGATTTCTTGTTGATATATTTAAAGAGCAAAGTGGAATTATTCATTTAAAGTCAAAGTGTTTAGCCCTCAAATTCTGTGCTAAGTGCAAAAGAAGTTTTGCTTAGTCATGGTTGTGATTTCAGTGGCTTTTGGGTGATTTCACTGTACTGCCCACTGAGGAAATGAGTTGTAGCAGCTGGTGACCAGAAGAAGGTATTCAGTCACAGTTATTGAAGTCTTGGTCTGGATCTTTATGACATTTTCTCTACAGCTTTTGAGCACTTCAGTTCTGATTTTACAGGAATGTATTATATTTTATTTTGTAGAGATGTTAATTTTGTCCCAATATGGGCTACCGACATGGCAAAGATCTTTTGCTGAGGCTGTGTTACTTGAGCAAAATCTCATTTGACCCCTACTGCCACAGTTAATGGATGTGGGTAAAAGATTTCAGGCTTGATCCTAAGAAGTAATAATGTTAGTTTTCAAATTATCTTCTATTTGTTTTCCAGTAATGGGTTTATCTGCAAATTCTTTCTTTAAACAGAGAGCATACTAGTGTTCAATGTAACTGTTAGTGGAGCTACTTGTTTTCCAGATTATAACTGTGCCCCCCTTCTGCTGTGCGAGCTAGTGGTGGTCTCTGCTAAAGAAACAGAGTTAGAAAATGTAGAATTTAAATTTTTTCAGGGGAGACAATGCAAGTTCTTTTAATAATGACTGTGAAAAAAATGGTAAAAAGGCACATCAAAACAAACGTCTGTAGCAGCCATATTCTTTCTGAGACCTTGGCAGATGCAAATGTTGTTCTGGAGCTTTCCTAGTGATGGCCTTTCCCTGTCTCTTCTCCTCTTGAACTACTGTTACTGCTCATATCTTCAATTATTCTTATTAGTGACCTTTCCTCAGTGCTCCCCAGAAGAAAAGCCCTACGTCACTGCAGTCGTGGCATTAGTAATTAGATAAGTTAATAGTATTTTCACCACAAAGCAATTCCTTCCTTTAGTGGTGGACAGGCTCAGGACTAATTACATGCAAAAGAAGAGATATAATTTTTTTTCCTAAATGCAGAAAGGACAAAGTACAGCCCTTACAGACTGAGAAATATAGTATCATACATCACAGCATTTTGGTACTATTTTGCTTATTTAGTGCGTCAGAGAATCATAGAATGGTACAGGTTGGAAGGGACCTCTGGAGATCATTGAATCCAACCACCCTGCCAGAGCAGGATAAATCCATCCTGGCATCAATCCATATGTGTTGAAAGGCAAGTGATATATAAAGAAAGTAATTGAGGCACTAATATGTACTGTTGTTGGGGCTTCAGGGCCAAATCTTGGCTATAAGTTTAGTGCTGACATTTTCCCTTTTGAATGAAAACTCTATTCCATGGTGAATTATTCTGGCTAGGGTCATACTTCAATGTACAAAATCAGTGTGTATGAACAATGATTGAAAGAAGGAGTAATCCTGAGATGAGGAAGTGTTAACACCATATGGTAACACTTATGGGAAATCTTTCCTTACTTTACTTTGGAAACTTTTCATGTAAGAGATTGCACAGTCCTCCAGTTAATCACTGTAGGGATTTCTTTTGTCATCTTTATGACTGTTAATTTGGATTACAGTAAGGCCTGGATTCCTCACCAGGGATCAGTGCTTCATTGTACTAGGCTTGGTACATGTACACAATTAAAAAAATAAAATAAAATCTGCTCTCAAGAGTTGACAGCATTACAAAAACATCAGGCACCTATTACATTCAAAAAATGTAAAAGGTGGAGTAAAGGAAGAAGTTCAAAGCTCAGCCCTTATTATGCTGTCATAAATTTTTCTCACTCTCTTTGGAGAAAGAGTCCCTTTAATATTATGTACTCCTTCAAATACTATTTTTGACCACATTGATTTACTTTTCTTTCAGAGTGAAACTACTATTCCAAGTGGTTGTTGATAAACTGTCACAGGTTCTGATGTCTTAATAAAATGCCTTTCTCATTGAAGAATATTCTGCATATCCTGAGAACCCAAGGAGAAAGAGAGAATGTGGCAGAACCGACTCCACTCCTGAAAAGCTCTAGAGGGACCAAGGTGGAGCAAATTCTGCCCCTCTCTTACCTCTCTCCTAGTCAACACACCAAGAGTAGGTAGATGTAGAGTGGTTGACTGTGCTAGAAGAAGGGAACTGGAGGGCACCCATGGAAAAGGATAAGACTGGAGATCCAGAAACTGCCAACTATCAATAGGGGTGAAAAGGTGACAAACATGCTGTTTGCCTGCATGAGTGAAAGGAGAGGGCACAGGTAGGAAGGGTAGTGCCCGAGTATGGCATGCACCAGATTGGGAGGGAAAGATAGGGGTGACTGTGTTCTGGTGGTGGAACAGTGCTTTTCTGGAGAGTAGAAGAGAATGGGAAGAGAATACACAACCAGTATCAAACCCAACCCCCTGATGGTAATGACATCACCGTCACCACTGATGTTGTAGAGCAGGCACTGGGGGTCCCAGACCAGGCCCCGCAGCAGACGGGAGCTGTGTTCAGGAGCTGGATTCTGCTACTGGATTCAGGAACACAGGATCAAAGGCAGAAT
>JAAGNO010016284.1:34437-85270 GCA_033439905.1 Ceryle rudis | reverse complement strand
GTGAATGGGGGAAGGCTTCAGGACTGTGGAGGAAACCTGAAGGCATGTAAGAGAGGAAGAAGGAAGGGCGGGAATCCCAAAAGTGGTAAAAGGCTGGGGGGGTGGGGTGGGTGGTGTGGCTTGGCTTTCCCCCGCTCTCCTTTCCATACGCACTCTCACCCTTCCTTCCCAGGATGACACTGAAACTGAAAGGGAAATCCCTTCATGGCTGAGATCTCTCCTAGGCAATGAGTGGAGCCTCGGAGTTGGATAAGGAGAAGACATGACCTTGGGTCCTTTTCTGAAAAGGACACCTGTGCAAAAAGCATGATGGTGGCGAGATGCTGAGCCAGTGCAAATAACTTATTTTTGCTTCATCAAGACTGGGATAAAGAAGCTATTTTTATTGGGCCATGACCTCAGATTAACTTGCCTCTTGTCTTCTGCAGCAGCCAGTTGGGTCAAAAAGCACAGAAGCTGTTTAGCCTGCCAGATCTCTACAGAGAAGCCTTGGACATTGTTTCTGCTGGCACTCCCTTATACATCTACCTCCATCCCCAAACCTATTACTAACCCAAATTAATGTCTATCTCAAACATTTGTTCTTTAGATTGAAAGGAGCCCTTCATACATCTTACTGTGTTAGGTCTTGACTTCTGAGTCAAGTGTCAGGAAATAGTAGTAGTTTAGGGGCTTCTAAAAGCTTATATGAATCTGAGAGATATGTAATGTTTTGGTAAAGCTACAGCTAACCCGTGATTTCAAAGAGAAAACAGTAAAATATGTTACTTAATGAGTGTTAACAGAAATAGCATGTAAATACTACTTGCTGTAGGCATGATTTGACTTTTATATTTGAATCAATCTACAATTTAGTATAGCTTTAAAAATATAACATAGTGTTTTATTTTCATATTTGTAAAGGAATATTTACTTTTAAAATGGGAAACTTGCCTTTGGAGGGGTGGGGAATGCTCTTGGGAAAAATAGAGAGTTGGTCCCTAATTTTATTCCATGAGTCACTGTTGGCTCATTTGCATCAAGTGCTTGTGTGAGGAAAGGGCTGAAAGTCTTGGTTTACTTAAGGAGTGAGTTAGTTTTAGTGCCAGAGGTCTGGAAGATTATCATATCCAAGATAGAGGCACACAATGAGAAGGAAGTTTCTTTTTGTGACTATTTCATATTCTTTTGAGGCCTTATTCTCAGAGATTATGAAGTATGAGGAAATAGTAAATTAAATCTTTTGTCTAAATTGAGAGCTTATGAAAAATGTGTCAGAAAAGGCCATAAGGCACAGCACCTGCATCGACATCCCTCTTGTTCTGTAGGTGTTGTGAGAAGTCATTTGTTTTTTTCTTTCTTTGTTCTCCCTAGTCCAAAAAGCAAAAAAATCTGATGGGCTGCTGTGGTTGCATTTTACTAATTCTCACCTGATCTTTCTGAGTGGTCAAGAGTCTTATCTGTCACCAGTGCTGAATTCAGCCAGGAGGCAGGCATAGTGGGTTAAGATTCCTGGCTGTCTTGATTAATTGCTATGCCTGTTTAAACCGGTTTAGTCTGTTATTGTTGTCTTGCCCTAACCAGCAGCCGTTCAGCAGTAACTGGATGAATTAGCTAATCTCTAAATCCCGTTACTTTTTGTTTTGCCTGATGCATTTGCTAGGCTTCGAAGTTAAGGTGCCAGCAGTGTAGAGCTGTTAGCCAGACTCGACTGACAGCCCCACAATGACTGAAACTTCTGCAAAGAGAAGCATAACTGGAGCAACATGATCTGTGATTCTGCAAAAAATGCTATTACTTTAGTAATGTGATCTGTCAGGGGTTGGTGCCAATGTGGTATGGTGCCTAGCTGTGGATGGGTGCCATAAAAGCAGCTCCATCAATATTCCGGGAAATCTGAATGAATGGGTAAAGCCAGATGCCAAGTTCTGCTCCAGAATTACCTAATAGCCTTCTTTTGTTTGTCCATCACTATTTCAGTGGCAGACAATGTGAAACTGGTAAACAAGAACGTTACATAGTTGAATTCACTACTTTAACAAGTTTTAGTCTCTTAAAAATATTTGTTTTCTCTGAGGAGAGCTTGCGTAACAGTAACATGGTTTAGAAAGTACATTTTAGTACTGGATTTAAAATATTTGATACATGTTCTCTCTTTGTTCCTGTGAGAGGGTTATCGTATGTAATGACATTATGCATGATAGAAAGGAAACCCAAAGAAATTGTCTTAGCTGAGATTAGTCTGAGAGCTAGAAATACTAGTTAATTTGACATATGTTCAGCCATGTACCTTTTCACATTAAAATTAGCTATCGGAGAATCAAAGAGAATCAGTGAAATTGGTGTGCAATAACAAGGAGTAATAACATAATGGGCTGTGGAAAGCTAATGGATTCAGAACTGCCTTTGGTAATAGGAAATAGAGGTAGCAAAGGATTTCATAGCAGCAGAAGAATCGGATAGTTTGATAGAGCTGGCAGATACCAAAGAGAAGAAAGAACAAAAATATCAAGACTTAGAAAAGTAATTAAAGATGGCAGAGTTTTGCAGCATTTATGTGAACACTTGCAATGTTGTAAATCTTTGCTGTTTGGAATGATTCGGCATCAGCCGTAAGTGGCAGCAGTGACTTAGATTTTGCCGCTTGTTTAAGTGTATTTGGGTTCCCTTAGTAAGGCCACTATTACTTCAGGAAAATGTTAGTGAGTATTTCTAATGTCTTAGATGTAACTTGTTGAAATGCAATTAGACTTAATTTGTGGCATGCCACCCGTCTTGTCTCTGTGTATGTGTAAACACCATAAACATGGTCAAATGTGTGCAAGCAATCTATAGAAAATTGGTATTATGTTCTCCTACTATATATTAAAAATGGTTTGTTACCCATACCTCTGATATAGCTTCTACAGGATTTGAAACTAAGATGCTTAAAAGAAGCTGTTACTTGAATAATAATAAGATATTATGGCTTTGGGCATGGCCACAGCAGGTATGATTCAAGTCCACCTTGTTTGTGCTGTTGGGGCCAGGATGCTGCTTCCAAATCCCAAGACTTGTTTGAAACTCTTGGCTGCTCTCCAGCTTCTAGATGCTCCTTCCCCATCCTTCCTGGTGTTTTCATGAGCAAAAGCAGCAGCCTGGCTGCTCTACAAGTCTCTGCCTTTTCCCTTCCCTTCTGGTCAGAAATGTTGCTAATGTGAAAATAGCACTTGCTCTTTTCTGCTTCCTGCCTGCTCTGGCTGGATTGTCTGTCTCAAGAGTGTCTGTGGCTGATGCTGGCAAGGGTGATGTGGGTTCCCCTTCCTACCTTGTACCCCACAGAAGTCATGTCCTGTGGGGGCTGTGCAGTCCAGTGGGCATTAGGATGGAGCGGGTTGTCTCTTGGGCTGGATGCACCTTGTGAAAACTTGTCTGGCCCTTGGCGTGTGCCTCTTGCTTTCATCCCAGGAATACCCTGGGTTCAGTTGAAATAGTCTTGGTGATTTGGAAAGACCCGGGTATGTGCCAGAAACACTGTCCCCTCTGCCACTCTAAACAGGTGTCAGGAGGGAGCAAGATGTTCCCTCAGGCTTTCAGCCTTAGGCTTGTATGGAGACAGGGTGGAATAGAATTGATTACTAAGCTGGCTTGTGTGCTCTGCTGGTAAGAGGCATGTCAATACTGGCCAGACATAGTCTGCGTGTGACCGTTGTGCAAATAGAAAGTGGTCTGCCAGAAGCTATGCTGTAATGTCCATATGCTAACCCCAAAAATCTGTAAGCACAAGAGCTGAGGTGATACTGGGATTTAAACTCAAGGAGTGTGTCCTGTCGTTTGCATAGTTCTGTACCCCACGAAGGATCTCCTTCCAGATAATCAGAAAATCTATATGCAGAAGCACAATCCCCATATTTTACTATGGGGAATGCCCTTTTCTCCTTCTCACCCAGTAGAGGTGGGCCCAAGCTCACAGCCCATTGCTGGGCATGGTAGTCTGATTGCTGCAGGGGCCAGAATTTGCGTTGGGGGTCTTGTGGCTGGAGACATGAATTTCCCTAATGGCTGTGCTACTGGTGGGAGGTGTCTCCCAGCTGTGTGTGATCCCTGTTAGATTGGTGATGTGGCTTTATGAAACCCTCCAGCAACTGAAGATGTGCCTGCAGCATGAGGCCATTGTATCTGTGGGGATGTTTCCCTTTCAGTTCAGAACAGAGCAGAAGCAGTATTTTTCCTTTTTTTTTCTTTCTTTTTTTTTTTTTTCTTTAACCCTTGAAACCTCTGAAACAAAACCTGCAAAAAAGACCTTTGCGGAGAGGGCTTTGGGAGCATAATTTGGACCATAACTCTAAGCAGTCAATCATCATGCCCCTTTTGGGGGACAGTTCTGATCCTTCCTCCTTTTTCCTTATGTACCCGGGTTTATTTTTCTGTAATAATCATAGGTGCAGAAATAGGGAAGGTTCCATTTTTTGGACAGTCCAGGGCTACACAGTGTTCACGTTCAAGAGTATGGCTTTAACAAGCTAATATAGTTTTAAAGGAGAAATTATAGCAGTACTCTCTATCTGGAAAATGTACAGCTAAAAGCTATTTTATTATAAACATATATATAACCTAATTGTTATCTTCTATGTGATGAGAACATTATAGGTACTTTTAATTCTTTTAATTCTTTTATGAATATACACAAACTATATTTTAAGCAGCTGCTCATCCTTGATTAGTAATAGGCAGAATGCAGCCTTTAGTGCTCCAAATGTTGCAATTTTATATGAAAAATGGTTGCAAATAAAAGTAGGGAAATCCTAAAAGTGCAAAAATATATCCATTTTATTTATAATCAGGAGACTGTACTGTTCAATTATGCACCAGTTTATATTATGTTTCTTGGCAGTAGTAGAGGGACAATAAAATGTCTCTGCTGAATGCAATGTTTTGCATTATGACATTATTTAATGGGGGTTTATTTAATTTTTTTATTATAAGAGTTACTTTTGATGAAAGGGAATTGGTATAGCGGTGCTGCTGTACTGGGAAGGAAAAAGGTTAATTTTGAGAGAAAATTCTTCCCATGAAATTTAAAATAACAAACAGCCTGTTCTACCTTAGAATGAATTGCTCTCTCCTCCTGCTCCTTTTCATTAGTCCCTCCTTGAGTTCTGACCTTTTATTTTCCTGCCTTAATGTAGCTCTGTCTCTTGAGTCCTCATCAACATCTCCCTCTTGTACCGTTCTGAGGCAGGCATCCCTCAGAAGCAAGTGCAAGTGTGGATCATACTGAAGCCACAGCTAAGGATCCAGATATGCCTTGTGAGTGTCATTGAAGGGCAGTGACAGGTAGGGCTAATCAGAAAGCAGAATTCATAGTCTTGTCCATTGTGATAAATGCTGAAATTTCACAAGGAAAGGGAATTTTCAAACTCAATTGTTTAAAGAAAACAACAAACCATCCCCTCTCCCCACAACTAATCGAGAATCTTGGTTCAGCTATTCAGAGAAGACTGACAACTTCCCCATTTTTTATTTTTAATAGAAAAGAAACCCGTTAGAAGGCTGTGGAGCCGAGTACTTAAAACTGGAATTGCTATAGCGTAATGACAGTGTAACTAGCCTTAAGTGTTATGCTTCGCTGGTAGCTGAAGCAAATGGTAGCTGGTAAATGCTTTTATTATATGATGTGGTTGGCAGTTGCACACGCAGCACAGCTTTGGAAGCCTCTCAGTAATGCTTGTACACCTTAGGAAGTCTGTAGATCATTTCATCGTAGTACTGATGTGTTATTTATTAGTAAGTCAGCATGAATAGGTGTAAATTACTTTGATGTAACATTGTGCTGACCCTGCTTATATCATAGATGAGCAGATGGTACAGAAAACATTTTGTACTTATGCCAGCGAAAGGGTATGAGATAGAGAAGTAAACCTTAGACTGTAAGTCTTGGGCATGATGAGCTCACTGTTAATATCCCTGGATGAGCTGGCTGAAGAACAGCCTGGTATCATGACCGTGCAGCACCTTTCTTCGGGAGCAGCAAATCCTGCAGAAGGCACTGGTTTACGAGCAAGGAACTGCCTTGCCAAAGGAGTTGGAATAAACAACAGTAAGCTGTGACTGGTATGTAATAGTGTGAGGAGGCTGTAATTACCATCCCCATCAGATGGTCACAAGTGCAAAAGGAGGAGGGGATCTGTGAGGTTTACATGTCACTTTGGGCCTGCTACTTTTTACTGATATTTTCCTTTTGTCTGCATAGAGTTGGTTTTGAGAAAGCCAGCAGATGTGCTGCTGAATGGGGAGGACTTGTTTATCTTGATGCCCTAATGCAGTAATTGGGTTCATGTTTTGAGGTGAGGATTCCTGTTGGTGCTTTCTGTTAGCAGCGTGCAATGTTAGAGATCAAAATGCAGTTCTCTGACTCGCAGTCAATTGCTAGGAGAGCACAATATAATACAGAAATGAGTAATTCATATTAGCACAAGTGTGTAATGGCTCAGGTTTCTGGAATGCCTGAATATGTTTATCGAAATATTGTTCAGGTGCATGTCAGCCCAAAGTTAAACAAAGTATATATCACATAAATCAGCAGAAATACAGTGTGTCACAATCATTAGACACCCAACTCAAATCACACTAGATCTAGAACTGCAGGAGGTTGTTTACTGCCAAGGTCATGGGAATTGTAACCCGTGCTTATACATGCTCATTTACAGCTGAATCTTGCTCTATCTTAGATGCTGTAGTGGAAACCCCTAAGGTAATAATACTTTTGAATTCACAAAAGTTTTTACCGAGCAAGAAATGAGTTCACACCATCTTCAGCCACAGATCAAGGTGTCTAGTCATGAGCCTTCAAACATGCTATGAAGAGGGAAAGAGTTCTACAGGGATAATACCTTGTGTCATAACATAAAGGTAAAAAGGACTGGCTTAAGGAGTATAAGCTATACAAGTTTTACTCTCTTTGTGCTTGAAATGCACATAAAATTTTTAGGCACAATGTTGTGTTTCTGAGACATGCTTTGAAAAGCAAGAGCAGTCATATTACCATCTATATAGTAAATGCTTTAATTTGCAATGCTTGCTCTTTTAACAGAATAGCACTTTGGAACTAAATGCAAATGCCTCGCAGGTGTTGTTTCCATCTTCCAAGTTCCTGACTTGCTTCATAAAAGTCCGTACTTCTGAGGACCATAAATCAGTTAATCACTTAAGTGTGAGGCTTCTGTGTACTGGAGCGGATGGGAAGGCACATATTAATAAACAAAACCAGAGCTGTGCAGATCTCAAAGTTCCTTAGAGTGCTGCTGAAAACACCTGTTGGAAAGGCAATTGTCACAGCTGCATGGGGTGCCTAAAACTAGAGAGGTTTTAAATATTAGTTTGATTTGTAACTGTCGCTGGTTCACAATAGAAAAGGGATACAGCAGCTGTGGAAATACGCCTTTTGCGTGTATTATGTTGTAGACTTGTACTACCCAGTGTCACTGATTTAGTTTGAAAGATTCCTATCCAGATATGTTTCAGGTGATCTCATATAATGAAATCAAGTGGATCTGTATCCACAAAAGAAAGCAATGTTCGGTTGGATGTGGCACAAACTCTTTAACAGATGAACATTGATGTATATACTTTAAATGCTTTACTTCTATTTGGACTTCTTTGTATTCAGCTGATAGATTTTTATATATTTTTTTCATTCTGCAACCTGAATGTCATTGACAGTATACTGCCTGTTCTGATTTGGAACAAACCTACAGTAGTAATTGTAAGAATTGGTCCTCTGCTGTGGTGATTTGGCAGTATTTTTCTTTGCATTGTATGTATGGTATTAATGATTGCTGAACATTTCTTCAGATGTTCAGACACTCATAGTATGATGCAAAACCAAATTGAAAAGCATGTCCTGTTGTACATTTTTTTTTAATGAAAAAGTGTACAGTGTTGGAAATTGAAGTGGCATGGGATTATTGTATATGAAGAAGTAAACTGTAGAACAGAAGTGAGGAGGTAGACTGGGGGGTTGGACTAGATCTTTTGAGGTTCCTTCCAGCCCTTGACATTCTATGATTGATTCTATGATTGCACTTTTAGTGTGAATAATATACCTTTATGAAGTCTGGTAAATACCTTAACTGAAATAAATATCTTGGATCAATCAGTCTGTATCCATTCATCTTAATTTAAAATGAAGAAATGAATTGTGCTGTGGATACAGTTTTATTACAAATTTAGTTGTTTGAGTTTGGTTTTTTTAGTATTAAGAGGAAAGTCAGAGTAATGAATTACATGGGAACATAAAATTATTAATTCCCTGTACATTTTTTATAAATGGTATAAAAATGCACCTGAGGAAATAATACAGACTGCACTTGTGTCTGTGTGAAATCTTCTGTCAAAGAAATTTCAGCAAAGACTCAGATTAAGCACTTTGCCAGGATTCTGGGAATGCTGTACTATATCCCATAGTCTCAGACTTTCCTTAAATTTACTATTTACTTTTGCAAAGTAAGCACACCAAGTTATGTCTGCCACACATGATGCTTTCTATTTTAATTTGTATTCTAGCCAAATGCAGCTTACCATATAGGTCCTGAAAGTGGAACCTGTGCAGCTGCATAGTGTCATAGTGTTGTACTTTACCTAAGGAGGTCTTTTTGGAGGTGAATTTTAGGGTGCAGGTTGCTATGGTTAAGCCAACAAGATCATCACTGGGGTGATTTCCATCTCTTCCCCCTCCACAGCAAGAGGCATCCCCTGCTTCCTGTTGACTTATTTGGGGGGTTCTCTGTTTTTGAAACCCTTGTTTCAGATCAGCTTGGGCTTCTGTAAATCAGTATGGTGGGTAAAGAACATTCCTGCATAATTCTGTAAGGAAGGGTGACAGGCATCGATAGCAGATTGGTGTGGGGTGTTTTTTGGTGGGGTGTGTGTTTGTATGTGTGTGTCGTGTGTCGTCCCCCCCCGGCCACTTGATAGTCATTTCAGTTTGTAGGGGTCTCTGTGCCATAATCTCTGCTCCTATGATTCTGCAACCTAATTTGAAATAATGAAGTTTAATGAATTTAGTTATCTGTATTGTGGTTCTCATGTTGCTAGGGGAAGTATGGGTTTTGAAATGGCCTATTTTCACTTTAGAAGCTAAATAGTATAAATGCAGTGTCAAAATTAATTTAATTCTGTTTTGTGGGGTTTTGGTGAGGGGGGGTTTGTTTTGTTTAGTTGTTTGGGTTGGTTGGGGTTGGTTTTGGTTTTTTTTTGAGAAGGTTAATTAAAGAGAGACTTGGACAATAACTCAACTCTTTACCCTCTCTTATTAAATGGGTTTGCATCAGCAACCTGAAACACAACTTTAGTTAGGAACAAGTGGAAGAGCTCACCTTTATCTGTAATAAAGATGTATTTTAACTGGATTGCAGTCTTCACGGAATAAGCTTGTCCTTTTAATAATAGCATTAGGGAATAAGTAGATGCATTATTTTAAAAAATCTAACTATTTCCAATAAAAGGTGCATTTTTCTAAAACTGAATTTATAAATTGAAACAGAAAAAAGACATAAAAGTGGGCTCTAACAGTTATGCAAAAGCTTTTTTGTTTACAAACAGGGTACTGAGTTAAGCTTTCTCTGTTTTGAGAGAATGTAGATACTTATTTCCTAGAAATAGGGTTTGGTTTTATGTTGTTGTTTTGGTTTAGGTTTGGGGTTTTTATTTTTTAAAATTTTATTATATCTGGAATTAACTATGCAAAATAGAAGATACTTGAAATTCTTCTGAAATTCTTCCCCTCGTTAATCTTAGTCCTGGAAGACAAAACAACATGTGCTATGTAACAAGTGCTGAACTCATGGCACTGCTTTGAGGGCATTATGTGGCTTCCAATCTAAAAGCGCGTCCTGATTTTGAAGAGATAATCCAAAGGTGCAATTAAATTACATAACCAGTTTGTGGTTGACTCACTGTAAGGTGTGCTGTGTAGGAGGTATGCAGACACTTAGCTGAATACTTTTATCTTGTGATGAATAGGCTTGTAAAGGCGCAGGTTCTAGTTCAGCATTGGAACTCGTGTGAATCGCAACTTGTCCAGAGCTTGGGCAACAAAATGGCCCTGAAACTTTGTCCAAACTTCAAGTGAAATTTCAGTAGTGTTGCAATAGGTAAACATATATTTTTTTCAAACTGTATTTTATGGGTTCATTTGAATTCATAAGAAAGTTTCTGGTACAACTTATCGGAAGGGGTTCAGGCTACTTTGTAAAGTTGAGTTCAGTTGAGTGCCTCATACTGGGAATGAAAAGATAAACCAGTCTTTGTCCAGGCTTTTGCTGTTCTCATTACTACCCATAACTTTATTCCAGTTGGGATTTTTCCATGCTGTGTGTGGGGATGATTGTTTCTGTCCCCTAAAGAGTGGACAGGGCACATCAGGTTGCTTTGTTATAAACCAGAAGTCTTAATGTTAAAGGTCCTTAAGCTCAAATACAATGATGAAAAACTCAAAGTCCAAGTGTCCTGATGTGGGAAGTGTCTAGCCATGGAGGGTCTTAAACTCTTGATGCCTTTGGTAGACTCCGAATCGCTTCATAATATTCTAAGACACCAGTGCCAAAAAATAAATGATAAATTTTGACAAGTATTTACAGGCTTGAAGTCATTAGGCTTCTTTGGAATTACTCATGCTTTTCTGAAATTAACTCTCTCATAATTTAATCAATAAATAAAAATCTGCCAAGGCACAGCCTTTCTGGAGTAAGGGGTTAACTTTTTATCTCTTTTTTTTTTTTTCTTTTTTTTTTTCTTCTTCTTCCCAGTGTGTGCCTTCTGTCAAGAGAAAGTGCAGGTGCACAATATCATAATTATATTTAGCAAGCTTTACATATCGAATGATCAGATCATAGAATCATAGAATTATTATGGTTGGAAAGGACTTATAGGATTATTAAGTCCAACCTTCATCCCAATATCTCCCTAACCACTAGACCATAGTCTTAAGTGCTACATCTGCTTGTTTTTTAAACACCTCCAGGGATGGGCACTCCACCATCTCCCTGGACAGCCTGTTCCATTGCCCAACCACTCAGTAAAGAATTTCTTTTGAATACCCTTCCCTGATGCAACTCGAGGCCATTTCCTCTTATCCTATCATTAGTAATTTGGGAGAAGAGACTGACACCAGCATCCCTACAACCATCTTTTAGGTAGTTGCAGAGAGCAGTAAGGTCTCCTCTCAGTCTTCTCTAGACTAAACAACCCTGGTTCTCTCAGCTACTCTTCATACTGTGGGAAACAGACACACAAAGGGGAGTGGGAAAAACCCCAAACCAAACAAATTCCTACATAAATGTGTACATAAGTATATGTATTTAAAACAAAAAAATCTTTCATGTATAGAAGCTCAAATTAAAAAAAAAAATCTCCTTAACTTCTTAATTTGTCGTTCCATTTTCAGTGAATTAAGTTCCTATATTGTAACTACTCTTTTCTTACCAAACATACAGCAAAATTTCAGGCTCATGCATAATTCAAGAGGGCAGCATTGACAGTGAGGCAGAGCTTAGTTTTACTTTATTGGTAATAGAGCTGACAGTTAAGAACAAATCCTTTAACCAAGCAGCATGCTGAACATCTGGAATGGAATTGGCGCTTAAAGTAAAGCTAAGCATTAGTTTAAGTTCTCAGAAAGCAAATTAGGAATCTAACTAGATCTGTAATTGCAACAGAGATTGTATGCAACGCAAAGCTGGACTTGAGAATTAATTTGGTTTCTTAATTCAGTAATAAGCAATTGTAAATATGCTAATTTGCATAAACCAGAATGTGTGTCTATACAGCTTTTGTTGATTTTTCATAATATTTGTGCTTTCAATATATTAAAATGAAATATATTAATTAAATTATCTTAAATTACTAATGACATTTAAATATATTAACAATGTTAAATATATTTTTCAATTTATGTAGAATGTAATTATCCACTCATGCTCTGTGCTTTCTCTTGCCTTCCAAGGTCTCTTGTGAAGGAAAAATACCACATCTGTAATGTCACTGTTATTAATAAGGGAATAATAATTCATTAAGAGATTTCAGAGCATGAATCTGGTATAAGAATCAACAAAAAAATCTAGCTATGGTATCAGTTCATTTAACAGACAGATATGTACATCTATTTTTTTAAATATCATAAAGCTGAAAGGTTTTGAAGTCGTGCTAGCAAAGAAATTAGGAATGTCTCTTAACTGATTTCATCCTGTTCTCAGCCAGAGCTGACCAATGTTAAGTAGTTATGAACTGGATTTTAAAGTAAGGATCAGTTTTATTTGGTTTTATGTGGGGGGTGTGGGGGTGGAATCATTGAATCATAGAATGCATTGGGTTGGAAAGGACTTCTAAAGGTCATCTAGTGCAACCCCCCCTGCAGTAAGCAGGGACATCCTCAACTAGATTGGGTTGCTCAGAGCAATTTTTATTTCCTAAAAATAAATATTTGAGAGTGACCCAAGGAGTGGGCAGAATGGCTTTTGATGAGGGCATGGCTGCTTTTGTGCTTTCAAGCACAAATAGTTTCTGGTACACCCAAATGTAAAGATGCTCTTCTAGATGAGGGGAATGTGTGCTGTACAAAACAGAAGGACAGTCTCCCAAGCAGTTCCTCAGTCATGGATATACGTGGAAAACAACATGATACATTTTTTTTTTTTTACACTCTGGTATCATGGCAAGAGAGGTTAATATGATTTGTGATACGAGATCAATGAGTGACTTGGGGAGTTGGCTCTGATTTAACTTTCATCAATTCTAATGGTAAAGCTGCTAAGAGAATGTTGCATAAAACTGTCATTCCAATATTTAAAATTATTGTCAAATACTGGAATGGAGACAGAAGAGAGTAGCTGAAATGATTTCAGGTTTGAGAAAATGTTAACATGAGACTTTATCAGTTTCTCAATTAATATTATGAGATTGTGTCACTGCAATGTGATAGTATTTAATGCTCAGCCAATACCATGCACTAGGACCTCCTGAACCTCTTTAAAGCAAGAAGACAGTTTTAATATGAACTGGTGGGCAAAAACTGGAAGTAGATAAATAGATTATTTGTCACTTTCC
Source organism: Ceryle rudis (assembly GCA_033439905.1). Lineage (NCBI taxonomy): Eukaryota > Metazoa > Chordata > Aves > Coraciiformes > Cerylidae > Ceryle > Ceryle rudis. The sequence continues at coordinate 72,208 of JAAGNO010016284.1, read as the reverse complement.
TTCAAATTAGCCCGATTGTCATCTTTTTAATATATATTTTAGTTGAATGTGTTTTTCTGCAGCATGGGCTAGTTGATATGAACAGAGGAATGAAGCTGAAGGCTGAGAGGCACGAGCAATTTGGTTAAATGGCCAAATGATCTCTTCTGGCCTGAACTCTGACTGTTCCATTTTTTATAAAGCAATGGAACGGTTTGGGTCTCTTGCTATATCAGTGTGTAGGAGCACCCAGACTGCAATTCAGGAATAGAAGTTTCTGGAAATGCACTAAAGGACATTTGGAGTATCATTCTGGAACCAGACAAACCATGCTCTGTGCTCTTTCTGTCCTGTTCCTGAACAGCATGCTACTGTGGGGGTACAGCTTGTCATGGTAGAGTTGGAGCCATTGCTTCATATTTAACATGGCCTTAATCAGACCTGACCACCTCAGAGCTAAAGAACCCTAGGGCAGGAACTGTGGTATGAATCTTAGTCTTGCCATTGCTAGCAGAGCTGCACTTTATAATAACAGGGGTGAGGGAGGATTTTCATTAAAATGCCTTGAACAGGGAAAGTTTGAGAGAGACTGAGAATCTTATCCTGGGTCACTTTCTAAATTCTTAGTTCACTGCTTGCTTTGTAGGAAATGTTTCTTTTATGGCCAACAGTCTAGACAGATTCAGAGGCATTCTAGTCAGGTTTCTTAATAAATCTTATCTGCTTTAATTTTGTCTTGGAATAATTTATAGGTTTATTTAATTTTTCTTAGACCTTTTACTGTGTATGTTATCTATGATAGTCATTCCTAGCCTAGTCCTTCCAATTATACATCTTTTTGGGAAGAAATTGACCCTGAAGAGAATGTTTTTCCAGAACATCAATCGTATCAGCAAGGTGCAATCTGACATTTGAATTTGAAACACATCATCTCTGTTAACGAAGTAGGGGTCTGTGTGTTTAATTTCCTTTGCAAAACTAGTGATTGGCTTTTGAAATGTTTCATTAGATCTAATGGGCAAGCTATGCTTTTTTTTTTCTTTGAGTACTATATATGGATCTAAATTTATAGTTGTACTGCAAATTTGCGATAAGTACTTGGACTGCTCTCATGATGAGAGTTGCTTCAGTGTAGTATTTAAATTAGTGAGGATTGAGTAGGGAGTGAGATACAAAAGGAAAAGCCTCTAAGTTTATAAGGCTCAATCCAAAGTTGAAACCTTTCCAAAGCACTATGAAATAACCCAGTGTATTTTGGGGATTTGCTTGTCTCCTTTGGCTCAAATCTGTTAGGATGTTCATGTCAGCATATAGGAAGCCAAAGGATGAAGTCAGAGAAAGCTCTGCTTCGAAGACATGGAGGGTGGATTCATCAGGCTTAACCTTAGATATTTGCCGGTTGCCCCAAGGCTCCCATATAGCTGAGAGTGAAATAGGCATTTTTAGGTGACAACTGATCTAACGTGCTTTTCTGTATGAGGAAATAAATTGTTCCCTTGACTACAGCTTTGCAAAAGAAGTGGATAGGATGACTAGCTCTGCTCTGTACCTGAAACCTACATTTAACCACATGAATCCCATCCATGCTGTCTTGGATAACGGCCAGTTTCTGGTACTGGCAAACAAAACAAAAGAACTAGCAGGTATAAAGTACCTAATGCAAGCAGCACTCCCTGGGATAACCTGTTCCCTTCCTTTATTTGTCCAAAGGGAAATCGAAAACCTGCCCCCTGTGAAGGAAACTTGCTCTAATTCGGTGAAGCAAGTACCAGTCACGTTGGGCAGGTGAATGACAAAACACAGTATAGCCTTGCCCAAGGAATTTGATTCCTTAAGAAGCCAGGGAGGATAAAACTTTGCAGACACGATTAGCTGTCACCTTGCACCCCTCCCTTCTTCTCGAACAATGGTTGATTAAACATTCTTAACAGTTTAAAAAGCATCAGCAGGAACACCCACAAGTATCGTCTAAGATCTTATTAACTCCTAGGGGCAGCACAATAATTTCTAAGCTACAGACAGCACAGAGTGAAGAACAGCCTTTCCCTTTTGCAAAAGCTATTGTGTAGAAGAGATGACAAGATTTGCAGAGGACAAGAGGGAACAGGACTGTACCCTCGTGGTTATGCTGTGATTGAGTCCTGTTCCCAAGATTATGTCAAATTTTCACTGAATAGCTACTTAACGTACAGTGCATTAACAATCTTGGGAGCAGAAGCTGGAAATGATAATTGCACTCTCTCCAGTCAAATATCCTATTAGAGTGCAGAGTCATGCTTTTCCTTTTTGCTCTCTTTCTGGCTCCATGCAGCTTTTCTATTCGTTGGCATGGCTTCAGCCAAAAGGAGAGTTGTCCCAGCTCCTCTTAAAGCCTAATAACTAGGGACTGTCCTGTGATATGGCAGATAAGGGAATGAACCCTCTTCAGACTGAAATACTTAAGATTTCTCATTTCCTGAGCAGAAGGGCTAGTCAGTAGGCTATGTATGTGTGCATATTTATACATATATAGATGAGCATAAATATAATTCCCTCACAAATTCCTACTAGCCAAGAGCTACTTTTTGGAAAGAAACTGACTATACTCTCACTTTAAGTATTTGGATCCACTTGGTGCTCTCAACCCACTGAGAAAACTGGGCTCCTGGCTTGTTTAGACACAATTCCAGTCTGTTACCAAGAATGATGAGAGTAGGGATCATATTTTTAAAAGCAGAAAAATGCAGAGCTTTACTGGTATTTTCTGGCACTGGCTGGACTTTCAGTTACATTCCAGCTCCCCATGACTTAATATTGAGGATTTATTCTAGCACAGAGCAAAACTGAAAGTAATTCCAGAGTCTTCAGGTCAATCAGGACGATACTTATGCTGAATCTACGTAAGGATGTATATTGTGGTTTTGGTTATCACAGAATGGTAGGGGATGGAAAGGGCCTTTAGGGATCATCTAGTTCAACTCACCTGCTAAAGCAGGTTCACATAGAGCAGGTCACACAGGATCACATCCAGGTGGGTTTTGAAAGCCTCCAGAGAAGGAGACTCCACAGCCTCTCTGGGCAGCCCATTCCAGGGCTCAAAGTAAAGAATTTCTTTCTTATGATTAGTTGACACTTCCTGTGTTCCAGTTTGTGCCCATTGCCCCTTGTCCTGTTTCTGGGCATATCTGCCCCCATCTTCCTGACACCTGCCCTTTAGATATTTATAAGTATTGATAAGATTCCCTCTCAGTCTTCACCAGACTGAACAGCCCCAGGTCTCTCAGCCTTTCCTAGTAAGAGAGATGCTGTAGTCCCCTAATCATCTTCATAGCCCTCCACTGGACTCTCTCTGATATTTCCATCTCTCTTGAACTGGGGAGCCCAGAACTGGACACAATATTCCAGATGTGGCCTCACTAGGGCAGAGTACAAGGGGCAGAGAACTTCCCTCCGTTATCTTGTTATTCCTGTAGGCATATGCTGTGATTCCCTCCTTGCCAAGATACACAAAAGAAATTTATGCTGTTTTCCAGGTGTGCTTATAGGATGTAACTGTGTGGTTTGAGCATTGCTGGTACACTATGGAATTTTTGGATCCTCAGCATTCTGCAGTCTCTTTAAAAGTTTTGATTTTGTATCCTAGATTTGGTTTAGAGCATAAAATTTTGGATCTCTAGAGAGAATATTGTAATTAGAGTAGTAGTCTGATGTGTAACATTGATTTTTTTTTTTTTTTATACTAAAAGCAGGTTAAGAACAATTTAACAATTAAAATAGTCCCCCTAAGAAGGAATGACTTAAGCTGTATGATGTGGTAAGCTTTATTTATCCCGAGGTTATTGATGTCTTTTTTCAATGCATTTTACATTTTAATATAAATAGAACTAGTTGGGATTTTTTTCTGCTACTCTGTCTTGCTTCACACTCAATGCATCAGGTGATAGGCTTTAAATGAACTGTGTTAAGCTAGAAAAGGAAATATATTTTCAGTAATAAGAGACAGTACTTCTATGTTGAAGTTTCCATTTCTTCCTTGCTGGCTGTTAGTGATCTAAAGTAAGTCTGAGGACATTTGATGATGGAGCAAAGCACTGAGATCCACATACCATGTTAAAATTTATTCGTGAACAAGCAGTGCCTTCTCTTGGGATTGCTCAGCAGACTGATTTGGGTATTGGTGAATGTATCTAGCTGACTGAAAGGTCTTCTCTTTGCTTTAATGAAAGGGCAGCAATTAAGATACCTAGTACCACACTTTTTTTTTTTTTAATTGATTATTGGGCCTTATCACAAAATACTGGCATCAGTATTGTGGAAACTGCAGCTACTTGTGAGTTTGTTAAAAACTTGTTGCACAAACACTGAAGCATTTTGGGGAAAGCTGTTTGAAGTTTCTGGCTGCCCTAAATAATTTCATATTTTGAAAATGCCTGGATTTAACCTTAAGTATTGCAGCAATTATCTGTAGAACTTGCTGTCATAACTCTCCATAGGTGTTTAACCACAGCATTAACTAAAGCTTCTGTTTATTTTTGATATTTTCCTTCCCTCAACTACAGTCTGTCATTTTCAAAGGCTGTGAAGTCCTATTTCTAGTATTGTTGCTGCGGTTCATAAAATACTGTTTTATAGAACATTTCCCTTTGCCTTACCAGCAGTAATTAATAGAATGTCAGACTCAATTGAGTTCTGGGTTTATTGATTTAAATGATTGAGGTCTACTTTGTATTTTAAGGTGTGACTTTGGTTTCAGTTTCATTATTTCACAATACTTTGTACATTGAAAGTGTTCTTCCATTGGTGGTTGTAAACACCTAAGAAAAGGTAGAAATCATTGCTAACCTCTCACTTAGAAGTTCAGCAAGCTTTCTGGAATAAGTCTGAGCAGGAGAAAACTGAACTCTGCCACTTGTCTTTTGACAAAAATGTTCTTCTCTGCCACAAAAACACAACATTTTTTTTTGCCTATGAAATAGGGAAGTAAAGAAAAAACAGTCTTTGCAATGAGAAACCTAAAGTCTGCTACTGAAACAATTCTGTTAAAGCTTGGTTGGCACTGTACTGGGATCTGCTCAGAAACTTCTGCCAGATCATCTTTTAGCAAAAATCACTTCCAGTGAATCTTTAGCATCAAATTTCATTCTCTGTTTGCTGTAACTCTTTGGCTTGTGAAGCACCTGAAGATGTGGCTGCTTTGAAGTCATTGAACACAAAACCACAATCATGCATGTGGGATTTGAGTATAAGGCTACAAAAGCTCTAATTGTACCAGGCAAAGATAGGTCCAGCCCTTCTATCTCAGGGATTGCAGGTGACTGTATCCCTACACCCTTTAGGAAGGTGGGTGTAAGGAGTCAGGGATTATATTCATCTCCTAATGGAAGATAAATAGAAATTCAACCACATGCAGTTTGGTGGCAGTTACCCTCTTAGCCAACACTAAAACTAAGAGCTGGTTGTGTGACACCCTGCAGCTGGGATTGACGAGCCGATGTGTGGCTGGCTGTAATACACTTCCATCCTTTTGAAGATATTTTACACAACAAATGAGGGAATCTTCTTTTAGTTTACTAAACTATAGTAAGTAATTGAACTATGTGCACAGTAGCGAGGCACACGTGGCTGTTTCTACATACCATGGGAATGTCTCTTAGATCTTGAGTTATATTTATGTATTAATTCAATTTTTTGTTCTCTAAATTTTACATGAGCTTAATGTACTTAGAAGTGATTTGAAAAGATATTGCCAAGTTATATTAAGTTACACTGGGGCAGTTAAATTAGAAATTGAGTTCCTCTTGTTAAAGGTGATTAGAATATCTTTTCTGACTCCCCCTACCCCCTGTATTTTCAGCTAAATCAGTTATATTAAAATGAACCTGTTTTCTGCAGAAGGGTGCTCCATTAAAAAACCCAACAGGCTAAATTGCCTGAGAACATAATAGGTTTCAGTAAAAAAAAAAAGCCAGAAGTCCCTGCTGCTGTTGATTAATATGGTCGTATTTGAAACATAGAAATACAATACTTCTGATGGGAAAAAAAATGTCGTTAGAAGGTGGTTCAGTATGGCCTGTTCACATTTATGAGAACTTTCATCCAGCTAGCTGAAAACAATGAAGATCCTCAAGAAAGAATGAAAAACTTCTAGGCTAACTAATGTATTCTCACAGATGTGGGCCATTTCTAGAAAACATTAAATTTAGCTATCTAAATAGCTAATCTAGTATCTCCATCAGAATTTGCTTATTAAGGTGGTTGTCAGAACAGTAATGGACCATTGGAATTTAGATACTTCCTGGCTGCAGCAGTAGGAGGTTTAAGAGCATTTCTTGCTATTGTTCTTGTTGGCAAGCTGGACTTTTCTGTTGAGTGACGTTTCTCATTCTCAGCACAGCCAGCGTTTCACATGAGGTAGTCCTTTTCATCAGGAATAAACATCATGGGCACTACTATTCAGATACCAAATAGCAGTAATTTGAACACAGGGTTGTGTGTATGTCAGATATCATTAAGATTCTGTTGGAGAAAAAAAGTATTTGTAAACTGCTGAAATTATGTATATTTTCTGTTACATATTTCATCTTGAGAATGAATGGTCTTAAATGCACTTATGAAAACACTGCTGACCAAGGTAATTCCCTGAGAAAAGTGATGGTTGCACAGCAGAGTATATGAGGTATACTTTAACCAAAGAGCACTTACAAACTCTCTATGCTTATTTGTAGATAGCTAAACAACCTGATATCAACCAGCAACTAACTTGGCTTCAAAGACCTAAAACAGAAATATTAAACATTTTCAGATACTAAATTTTTGCACAAGGATTATTTTTTTACTCTGTTCCTGCACTATGTTTTAATTTATCTTGTATATCAAGCTTTCATTGTATATGTTTTAATTCTTCTTCACTTACATTTTTGCTTTCCACTTAAATTTTTTTTTCTGCCTTAGCTGTAAGATCAGTAAGTGCACAAATGAGTCATTACATGGTCTTACAGTTAATATCCAAGAAGGCATGCATATATTGTAATATTATCAACTTAGGCAGGCAGTCTTTGCACTTTTGACGTGATTACTGTTGTTAATGAAGACCACAATATGAAATTGCATGGACAAACACACAGTTTCCAAAGGGAAACCATTTAAATTGATGTTCACCATCTAGTACTTCAGTTACATGACACATTTGCTGATAACTAGCTTTTACATATTGACATACATTTTTATTTAACTTTACCTGGAAATATCAGGAGGAGAGTTCAGGGAAAACAGACTAGAGATTTTAATTAATATTGCTCACTGTGGGATGCAAGCATTGTTTCAGTTTCAAATTAGAGCAGTGCTCACTCAGGCATGCACTGCTAATATGTTTTAATTAAGGACTTGTAGAGCAAGGAAAAATTAATGGACAGCATCTTGAATAATGATGCTGTACTTCACTCCTGAGTTGCTTTACAGCAGAGGGAATTGGTATGGCCTCATGCTTCATCTAAAGTTTGCCTTTGCTTCAAACTGGCCTCTGTGCCCATGTCTGTGGCTAATATATGTGTGTATGTATGATTAAAAGTCACCACAGGGGAGAAGTTACAAAGGGTATAGAGCTTTTCTATATGTGTATAGTCATTAAATAACCAAAATATCCTTTTAAAAGTATATATCTATACTTTATTTTATTTTTAGTTGGCATGTTTATAAAGCTTTTGTCATCTTATATCAGCAGGTTTAATAATGGGTTAAAATATACCCGACAAAAGCCTTACTCTCTTAAAGAACCCTGTGCAATATCATTTTATAGGTAGGCAGCTGGAAGGAATATTAATTGTAGACACTTCTAATATGAGGAGCATTAGTTTTATAAGTTTTGCGACTCCCCTTTGGTCTATCATACATGAAGATGAAACTTACTTCGCAGCTATATACATAACTGTAATTATTGGCTACTTTACAGAAATAATACCTGAATTGTTTTCTCTACAGTAAATTTTTAAGGGACATTTCATGGTATTCATAGAAATGTATTTATAAGCATAATAATTGTAACAACAGGGGGGATCCACCCTGACTTGCTTGTCATGTGGAAGATTATTTAAATCTTGTTCAGATTTTTACAATTATAGCTAACTAACTGGAAGCATCTATTCTGGTTTAAAAAGCTTCTTGTGAGAAGTATGTTCATGTTATGATCGTATTAAGGATCTGAGGATGACATTGCTGCTATGAAGGTGGGAAATTAAGTTTTGTATTTGGTTTGAGTTATCAACTGAGTATCTGAAATTGCTGCATCCAGATGGCTAGTAGCTCCTTCTCCATCTTCTTGTGAAAAGGGATTGTCAGACCTTGTTTTGGTGATGATTCATTCTTGACTGATAGTTTTACATAATTATATGATTTTCTGCCTAACACGAACCTGATATTTTTGTGTTGTGGAATAAACACATCTTTCATGGAAAAAAAAAAAAAACCAAAAAACAACCAAACAAAAACAACAAATAACTATTATAAACTTGTAGTTTAATTTCCATGCAAGTATGTCCAAGTATTTTACAAACTTAAATACATTAGGAGTTGTAACACTATCTCTTTTAAGGAAAAAAACAACAAACAAAGCCAAACACCAAACCAAAACACCAAACAACAAACCAAAACCTTAGATAAGACATCTGTGGCTGATAATCTGAATCAACTATTCAGACTGAATTCTGAATATTTGTTGATTCCTGATACGTACTTGTACAGCAATTCACAGAAAATGTAGCATGAAAAGAAAACACAAACAAAAACCTCAGAAAACTAGTGGGTAAAATAAACTTGCTATGAAGCAAACTTACGGAACTTTCACTTCTAACAGTCAGTTTTATGTATATTAAAAAAAAAAGTTAAAAATTTTTCTGGTATCTGAGAGGCTTAAATTCATTCTCACACTAACAGAGTCCTAATCCTCTAAATGGACCTAGCTGAGCTCTAGTAACTGGACTCAATCAGCATGTCAGGCCTAAAAACTATCATTTGATATCTCTGCTGAGATTATTAGAGAGATCCTCATTTAACCAATGTCAAAACAGAATGAGATTCTCACTATTCAACATTCCTTAGCCATTTTGTATGGTGGTGACCTGCAATAAAATGTGATGATTTTTTTTTGGGGGGGAGGGGGTGGTGGTGGAACTTTTCTGTGACCAATATGCTTTGTGCATAAGCTGTTTACATAGCAAGATATACAATTCTCAGTTAATATGAGTTGTCGTAGTGCAAACACAATACAAGTATCTGTTGATATTTATTGTTTCTCTTCCACCCTACCCTCCACAAGAGACACACCATGATAAAGCTGCCTTTCTTAAGAATGTGTATTCTACAAAGCCAGTATTTTGGCAGTACCTACCAAATCTTAAATATATCACAGCACTCAATCTAAAGTGAAATCCTTAATTTGCTCAGATTGAAAAGAACAGAGCTTGTACTCTGTGGTACAATTCACATCTCTGTGGTGGAAACTCAATAGCCTCCTGCAGTTTGAGGCTTCACTTGAAGTGGTCAATACTGCCTTTGTAATTGGAGCAAACTTTTAATCCTACCAACTTTGATCATATTTACCTCATTTATTTGTTTGTTTCATTGCCTGCATAACTGTGATGACATGGGGCTTGTAGGAGACTTTTCTTCAAGGAATCTTGAAGGAAATATAGTGCACCAGCATTCCCTTATGCAACTTCTTTGTCCAAGTATAGATGTAATTTTTTTTTATAGGTCTGTTTTGTGGTAAGAGAATTCAAAGCTGTTTGTATGGCTTTATTGTTATAACACCTATTATATTTCCATTAAAGACAATGTTCAGCTCTAGATGCAAAATTTAATAAAGTCACCCAAGTTTGTAGACACTTATCGACAGGCTTTAGAATATATTTACAAAGTTATTTAAATTCCTTGCCTTTCTCTTAATGTATTCTTCCACACCATAACTCAAAATGAAATTGAAGTCATCTTCACTTATTTGACCTGTTCCAGTAGTGTGACTAGCTTCAAGATAGTTAGAAAGAATTTAGTTGTCCCCTTTGCTGAAAAGGATTTCCAGGCGAGAAGAGCTGCCCTCCTAAGCCCTCCATTATTCCCTAAAAGAATATCACCTATATACAAGTCTAATAATATGTAACTGAAATGCTTTGGGAATTTGACGCTAGGGAGAGTAGAGCAGAAAGCTCAGCCAAATTTCTACTCTACCTACTATCTGCTGTTGAACTGTAATGTAAGCTGGTATTTAGGCTCATCGTAGAATTGTCAGATGCTTTTGGTTGGAAGGGACATTTAATGATCATCTAGGCCATCCCCACTGCGGTGAGCAAGGACATTAACTAGATCAGGTTGTTCAGAACCTTGTCCAACCTGGCCTTAACACTTCCAGGGATTGAGATGTCTAAAACCATTCTGGGCAACCTGTTCCAGTGTTTCACCACCCTCATTTTTCCTTACGTGTAGTCTAAATCTACCCTCTTTTAGTTTAAAACCATTACTGTTTGTCACTTTATTATTATATATGAACTATATTCTGAAGGGCCACAGGTGATATACCATAGATAGAGAAACTAGAAAGGATTGAACCATCTATTTTCTGTTTCCATGCTATTTTTGTGTTTTTCCCTAGTGTCTATTCCTTTGTTGTATGCTATATTTTGATTTTTTTTTTGACTTTTATCCCATTGTGCTCTTGCTATTTTTATATTCCTACTTTCTAACTTGATTTCCAAAGTGATTTATTTTGAAGAGCTTGTGATTTACCTACCTACCAGATCTCTAGGCATGGTGAAATTGGTCTTTCCAGAATCCAGACTTCACTTAATCCTTTTTCTTTTATGAAGCATTTACAATCTTTGCTTTTTTAACATCTTTTGTACCCACATCTCCTTTGACAGGTCTTGAAGAGCCCTTTCTTTTCTGCTGGAACAAGGTGCTGAGGGTATTCCTCTATTGCTTTCAGATGCTTTTATATAAATAAACAGCGCAGGGTGTCCTGCTGCATTCTGCTGACAGTGAGCACTTGGTACTTCTCTTTCACTTTGTACTTAGTGTGTTGTGGGTTTTTTTGTTTGTTTGTTTTGTTGTTTGTTTTTTCTTTCTCTTTCTTGGTGTAGTTGATGGTAAAATGCATTAGATACCTATAAAATGCTGTCCAGTAGCGTACATAGACATACAAGTATATGGTGACATAAATGTCTGTGTCCATACAAAGTTGCAAACAAACCGCAATAAGAATGTTGATTTAGTTTTGGTTTGCACTCAATTAGCAAAGATTGGTAGCTGCTTCACAACACTGGTGATATTACTTAATCTTTTCATAGTATCTAGCCAAGTTTTATCGCTTTCTGTGAATTTTAAGAGTTAAGCACTAAGCCAGTATCCATTTTTTTAAATTATTTGTGGTAGAAAAGGTTTTATGCTGAAACTTTGCCTTCCTCGGAAGGCAAAGTTGTTTATATTTTTAAGACAATTTCTATACAGCTGACTTAAATATAAACCTATTGTTTTACAGAAAACAAATTAGATTTTCACCTTGAAATGTTACAGGACTTTGGGTTTTGACCACACCAAAATATTTTGGGATTTGTGGTAAAAATTTAAGTTTTCAAACAACTTTCTAATCCAAACAAGCTCAAATAACAAAAGTAGGTCAGACAAATTTTACCTTGATCTCCAGAATCAGCTGTACTTCTTCCTTGTTTCTGCCCCAACCAGGTATAGTCAAAATAGCAGAAACACTGGGTTGCTACATCAACTGTTACTTCTTTTAGTGGCAAAAAAATGACAGAATTTCAGTTGTTGCCTAGTGCAGATAACTGGAAAAAATAAAGCAGTTTTATTTTTAAAATCGTTAATATAATGCAATGTAATAGTTAAAGCTCTCCTGCAGCTATCATGAAGCCTCTGAGAACTGGTGGCTTGAGTATCAGACAAAAATGATACTATTTTAAAGATTCCTAGTTGTTGTTGTTCAAAATCTAAGCTTCTAGATATATGATTGGTGATTGAAATAATAAAGATGATTATATTTAGACATTTTAGGAAAGAGTTGTTTTTCCAGAAGTTGCATGACTTTCCACAGGGATACCTATTTTGGTGTTGTGCCCCAGAGTGCATACACCAGCAAGGCTATTGGCAGTGGGCAAACCAGTTGTGTACGCACAGGCTTTTTGTTAATATTTACAGGAATTACCATTTACCACACAGAAGGGGTGGAAAGCTTATCCTGAAGTTATTTGCTTTTTTAGACAGATTTCTGCCAGAAGATCTTGTGGTTTCATGGCAAACACACCTCAGTGCTTTTCTCCTACTCTTCCTTCAGGTAACAAAAAGAGAGGGATTAAGAGAAGTTCAGGAGTTTCCTGGAAGGTGTAAAAGGCCTTTTCCAATTGGATTTCTTCCTGCAATGTGATCACCACCTTTCTCTCCAGAGGGACCCATTTATCTGTACCTGTCTAAAGACTTTTCTTCCAAGTAGAGACACTCCCTCTCTCTCCAGGGCTGCAGTTGTATAGTATGCTAATGAGAAAGTCTACCTACTATCTAAATGTTTTTCTTAAGATATCTAGCAAATGTTGAGGATGCGGAAGCTGATAAACATTTCTACATGTCTTGGTTTTTCTTCTCCAGGTGAAGAACCTTAATTCAGTGTTCTTCCCACTCTTTCGGTGACCTTCAGAACAGAAAATTAGAAAAAAAAATCATTTAAATAAGGATGTCAGGGACAGAGACTTTATTCCACTTTCCATTGATACTGCTTACCTATGGTATTTCTATTCATATAATCTCTATGTATTAGCATTTGGATTTAAGTATGTTTGCTGCATTGGCTGCCAGTTGCCCTGTTTGTATAGAATAAATGCTCTTTTTTAAATATTTTTTGTTGTTGTTGTTGTTGCTTAAGCAAAGCCTCTTTTGGCTCCCTCATTTTATTTTCTTGCTGTTTTCAAGTTGTACACATTTCTGAGATACCAGATGGCCAGGTATTAAATGCATAAAGTGCATTATTTCCTCCTCTCTTCCTCTGCAGCAGCCTTTTTCTTTTTAGCTATGGAAATAGGAGTTGTTGAGATTAAAGGCAGGGGTTGCAGCTGATATAAACCCCAATAAAACCCATTGGATATGTCTGACAAGTAAGCAAATTTTACCATTCTTAAGTTGCTTAGATTAGTGTTAAATAAAATTACTGGCTGAAGAGAGCATTTATTCATTCTGTTTCATGTTGACTGCAGGGAGAGGGGAGTTTGGAGGAAGAATTCTTGTTTAATTGATAATAACATCTGTTAAAAAATGGCTGTGATGGTTCAAAGTCAGTGTGATAGCTTGTCTGATAGAAGTCACTCTTGGCTGTTAATGAGTTGAGGTGAATTTTAGCATGACAGTGAAGAACATGTAGGGAGGTCAAATAGTTAACCATACTGTTGTGGGCTTGACATTGTAAGGCTATGGTAAGAAGCTGTTATTCCCTTATGCTGATTTAAAAACCTTGTGAAATGCAGATAAAAATACTAACTCTTCACTGTCTGGATATTATTTAATATCCAGAGTTAAGCCTTGTGTAAACAGGGTGTGTCTGAATAGTATTTATGGGTAACGCGTGGGTTTCTGGTGTTTTATAACTTCATTCAAATAAACTAGTAGAGGGTTATTGCAGCCACATTTTAATTAACCTTGTCTCAGTGGGCAAAGTCACGTAATGTTCCAGCTTTGCCAGGTAATCCGTATCCTCAGACCCTTTTGATTCACTGTGTTAGAGTTGTAGGTTGCCTTTTAGCTCTTAAGATTTTACAAGTAAGACGAGAGAAAAATTAGTATAATAACTTCAAGATTTTTAAGATATCTTGATCTTTCATAAGAAAATTTGAGGTATAATTTTTTTATTACTTTATATATCCAAATATCTGAGGTGAATTTTACAGTTTTTTATGCATGTTATTACTGTTTCCAAAGTAGTTTAGTTCATCTCAGGGAAGTGCTCATGTAAAATATGGAGCTTGCTTTCCACAGCCACGGAGGTTGTAGTACACAGGACTACCGAAATTACTTGTGACCTTGCCTGTCATTCGTTAGTGAATGCAGCAGCAACATTAATCAAAATGGAGAATTTTCATTTATAGCATACTGCTCCCATAACTCTTCCTGTGTTTTTCCTAGTGTCAGCAAGAACTGACATTTTTAGAGCAGATGTGTAATTTCTGCAAATATTTGTAATTCACTTTACAGGGCATATATATATCACATGAGAGGTGCTATAAGCAGGCTTTCATATGTCCAACACTTTGTGGCTCTTGTGGGCTTGACCTCAATTTATTGGCAAAATAATTTTTTGAATACTAGCACAGAAGCTTCGTAATACTAAGCATTTAAGTCTCCAAGACTAAATTGGGTTGGTGATCTGTCATAAAATAGCTAACAATACATTTTAGTCCATGAGAATTACTCTGTGGAAATGCTGGAGCACAGTACCTTGAATCAAACTGACACATAAATCCTACCGATTTCAACAAAGTCAAAATATCACCTGCTATCTTTCTCACCCCAGTGCCTGGCATTCTTGGCTGTGAGACCTCGAGCATCATTGTCTTTTTAAATCCTGGTTCTGATGATAATGTGACCAGGCTGATGGCTTATTGCTTCTGATCTGATGTGTTTGTTCTAGCACCTCTTTTCTGTACACTAAAGCATGTGACAGAATTTCATTCTTATTTTCTGACAAAAGTAGGTCAAGAGTAGTTACCTCCCTGTAGTTATCCACAGTTCACACTGATGGAAAGAAATCTAATACTGTGTTATTTTCACTCTCGCCTCTTGCTTTCTGTTTCCTTGCAAAGAATGAAGTCTTAAATTTCTAATGTAGGGCTGCATTTACCATGAATATTAAAATTTGTTTCTTTGGGAGTTTATTCAGGAAAATAGGTGTGTTTGTTATGCTACAAGAAATCATCTTTGTAAGGATAGCCTTGATAAGAACAGTAGGAAACGTGAATGGAAAGCCATCTGGTCTGTGCCACTACCCCTGGGGATATGTCTGTGTAGACCGAAATGGCTGTTGTAGAAACAGTGTGTTTGTAGCAGTCATGCTGGGTTGTTCCTCCATGTATCCTATCTGTTCCTTGACTGTAAGCCTGGGGCTCTGGTGTGAAACAGTGCCCGGTGTGTTACATCTTAGTGGCCCTACTGCTGGTCCATTCCCGTGACAAAATGTGAGCAACCAAAAGACTGCTATGATACTTAGTTTATTGTTCTCTGTCTGCAGTCACAGAATCACAGAATTCCTGTGGTTGGAAAAGACCTTCAGGATCATCAAGTGCAACACTTACCTAACTCTATCAGGGCCATTACTACACTATATCTTTAAGCACCGTACCTAGATGGCTTTTAAATGCATCCAGGAATGGGGACTCAACCATTTCCCTAGGGTGGTTGAGTGTATGTATTGTATATGCCTCAAATCATATATGGTGAAAAAGGGGTATTAGGTTCAAATATTATCTTGTATAACCTCAGTTCTTTTCCCACAAGAGGGAGACATAAAATATAGTTGAATCAAAGGAGGAAAACATCTGCTATGAGGAGACCCTAATTAGCAAGCAACTTCACCATTCCTGAGGGAATAAAAATTGCAGAATGAGTAAATATCAATAGTGTGGGAACATTTGGTATGACAGAATGTTTTCTTGTACAGGAGACAGAAAGAGACTGTGTAAATGTGATTATAGATTTTGAAAGAAGGCAAAATGTTTCTCAGCTAGATTCTGGCTGTGTTTATGTTCACACATAATGTGGTGCAATTGGAGCAGACCTACCAAGCCAAACACTAGATTTGCAAGCCTGAAATCCAGGCATGCTCAGATTTCAGAAGGTCCTTTCCCTTGGAAGACCTCTAGTCTGATCCTGGGACTTGAATGCCATTAGTGTTTGTTTCCAACAAAGAGGTGGAAGTGTGTGCTCCACTATGGAAACCAAAGTCTGTTCAGTGACAGTGAAACAGAGATTTGCTGCAAAAACATAAGACTTGTGAAATAAAACACTATCGTAAATACACCTTCCCACCGTTTTTGTAAGTTTTCATGCCAAAGATTGTGTTTGACATGTGAAATTTCTTACGGAAACTCTGTCCAAACTCAGGTTTTGTCTGAACTTTGTTTCCTAGTATGAAATCAAAGGACTTTTCTAGAGAAAAAAGCAATGAAGCTGGTAGTGCTATACTAACACCATTACTGAAACGTTTACCAAACTCTGAAATATATGAATTAATACAAGACCATTTTGTAGAAAAGGAAGGCATAAGAGATGAAATCTGGTTTGTTTGTGGTTTTTTTTTTTAATGATGCTTACATAGGGAGCAATGTTGACAATCCCCCCTAAAACAGAGCAGTCCCATCTATCCATTCATCAGCAGAGGTGCTCTCAAAACCACGTTATTATTGATGGTTACTGCTACATTCCTCAGTTCCTGTTTGTTTTTTGTTGTTGTTGTCATTGTAGCTGCTGACGTATTTGGAATCAGAGCTGCATCGTTTTCCCCAATGCTGTCCTCAGCTTCTGATTCTACCTGCCTTTTTTTTTTTTTTTTTTTTTTCTTCCTGCAGGTTTGTACATGAACAGCCTGATTTCTTTTTACCTTCCTTTGTGAATAGCCTGTGCGGGCACTGTGCTTGGTGGGACCCAGCAGATCATCCAGAGCTATTTCTCACCCTGCCCCCCCCCAATTTTTTAAGGGCTCTCTTTCTCATTAGGAATAAAAGCAAAACTGAAAAAAAAACCAACAAACTTCCAATGCAATAAAATTGTGAATGATCTGGGAAAAATGAGGGTAAATGAGAATATTTACTATGTTCTTACTCCATCCATTGCTGCATGGACTAATGACAAAATTGTTTCACTTCCCAGTGGAAAGCTATAAACAGAAGATAACTGAGAAGACAGAAGTGTTTTGTGTTTTGTTCTCCCTCCTTTCAATACTATATCTGCAAAAAAGATTAGCTTTGCATAGCTGACATGAGCATCAGAGGAATGACAACTGTGCTGGAACAGGAAAGAAGCAAAAGACAGAAACCATTTAAGTGAGATGATTTGAGATCGCCTCACCTTTATTTCCAGGTGCTTTGCAGTGAAATTTATTCAATTCAGTCTTACAGCAGCAATCTTTGAGAAGTCATAGAATGGATCTGGTGTTCCAGGAAAAATAAAGGGTAACACAGAGCTAACTTGAAAAAGGAGGATGTATTCTCAGCCTAACTTAAATTTCTGGGAAAAGGCTGATGTGTGTATACATCGCCTGCTTGTTTAGAAGCCTCTACCTGATAAAAAAAAAAAAAAGGGCGGTGGGGAGGGAAGTGGTAAGTAACAAGCAGACAACATGGATTTGTTAAAGAAAAAAAATAAAATCTCCAAAGGTTTTCATATGACTTAATTTCATCCTTTGACAGGGTAAAAGTTACAGGGCTAAGCATACCCAGTAAACATGATTAAATAATGATTTGTAGGGATATTTTTCACACACATTCTCACGAGCAAGTTGTATGGGGACTGTCCATGTGAAAGCCCTTAACCTGATGCGTGCCCCACTAATGAAGCAAAACCCACTCTAGATGCAACCTGGTACTAGTGGAGACTCTGGGGGTAGCAGCAGCAGCTGATTGTTTATTTATTTATTTTTTTAACCCCCCCCCCCTCCCCTTGAATCCTTTCACTCTGAGGCCAGTGAATGCCTCCATGGGGGCAGTTACTGACCAGCCATGTCTGCTTGTTTGAAGCTCTTTATTTGGTGTTTTTCAGTGTTTTCATAATGATTTACATGATACAGCTGAGAGTGTGCTTATGAAATCTGCTGGTGATGTACAAGCCAGAAGGCTCTGTTGCCGTGTTCAAGGACACGCTTGAAATCCATAAAGACTTAGGAAAAAAAAAAAGTAGAAATGGCCTGAAATAAATGCAGTGTAATCCAGTAAAGTGTAAAAGTCCTACAGTTATCTGTAGTGTACGTCATGTGGAAGGGGCAAGGCTAGCTAAGAAGTGGAAAACCTCTGGGATATAAAGTACATTGCAAGCTGTACTTGAGTCAGTCCCTTCACCATACTGCACAAATATCAAGTATACTGCTGTGTTTAAGGATGAATGTTACGCCAAATGTATGGGGAGATAATCATTCTACTCTGGTCAGCACTTTTGTGATGCTTATTCTGGTGAAATGCCCAGATTTGATGTTGGAAGGGATCTGTTTGGAGCAAGGCAGGAATGATGTGAAGAAAGACTGATGAAAGCATTGATCTTCTGAAAAAGAAAAGCTTGAGAGGGAAGAAAAAAGGTCTCCCTGCACTGATATCAAGAGAAAGCATGAGGCAAGATGTCCAAACCCTACAGACAACGACTATGGAGATTGATTTCTAGTGAGATACAGCCTAGAGGAATGGTTTAGGGATTTTTGCTCCTGTCTGGAGGTGGGTGATGGGCTGTCTGATCTCATGAGGTCTGAATGTACATCCTTTTTTTTTTTTTTTTCCTGAGATGCCAGCTTGCTTGGGTGGAGACCTCAGAGAATCGAGAGCCAGAGGAACTGTGTGGAAGAGACAAAAAATGGAAGCAAAATATGTTCAGCTTCCCAGGACTTTAATCTTTGAGTAGAGAAAGACACAGGTGCAACCAAATGATAGGCAGTAACTGAAATGTGCCAGAATACGAGGGTATGCTGCGCTCTACCATCTGTTATATTAGTTACGATTCTCATTGCAGCATCCTTCAGGCCTTGCTCTTGCAAAGGATTTTGCCTGCCTACACACTCGTCCTGTATGCCAGCCTCAAGCTTTAAATTGTCTTTAAACTTTGAGACATGAAAGTTTTTTGTCACTTTGGTCTTTTATATTGCAAATCATTTGAGATATCATATGGCTTGTGGGGAAGTATTTGGATGATATAGAAACCTTCCAGATAAAATGGTTCTTGCAAGATGCCTGATATTGCAGTGTCTTCCTTCTCTGTTCCAAACTGATGTCTCAAGGACAGTAAATCTAATGTTCTATTCACTGATGTTTTTATTCACTACTGTTACCCCAGGTCCTAGTCAGTTGGATGACCTAACTTTGAATATGGAATTAATTTGGCCTATTTGTAGCAATTTGGAGGCTTAGGTATTTAGCCTAACCAACTCTGGGCTTCTTCTCCAGGCAGTGGATGGTAATAGGTGCCTTTGGACAAGGATTTAGTGGTTAATGTTGAAGGAAAGGACTTTGCATTTAGAAATAAGGGAGTAAAAGCTTAGATTGCAAAAGAATGGGAAAATGTGACTTGTCTTTGACATGTGAAGTGTCTATTTTTTATTAACTAGCTGTTAGGGTAATAAATTTTCTGGTGTATTGGTTTGCTAGTCTTGAAATAGGTTTTGCTTAAAAAGATGAAAAACGACTGAGGAGCTTTTATAATATAATGTTGTTGTGGCTTAGTCATACATATATTTTAAAGATATTATGACTTATGAAGACATAATTAAGTCATTATTATTACTGGTACATAAATGCAAATGGAACTGCATTGAATAAAGTAGTTGCATTTTATTGTGGGTTCCTGTTTACAACATATGATTGAGTCATTACTGTGTAAATAAGCTGAACGGAGGTTAAAGTAACATCAAAAAATACCATTTTAGGTTCTCTTTCCTCCAAGTTCCCTTGTGACATCAGTAGTTTAATCTTTTTTTCTGCTATGTGAGATTCTGGAAGAGCTCGTCTGATTTTTGTAGGCAGAAATTACAGAAGATGAAGCCCATCCATGGAGTTATGTTTCTGTTGCATGCAAACATTTTGTATTTTATTTAAGGAAGAAGGTAAACTGTGATAGGCCTTTACTTTGTATAGTGTATAGCACACGTAGCCAGCAGGCATTGTCTCAGGTAATTGGCAACATCAATGAAGTTTACTGGGGATTAGTATGATCAAGCTTTGTAACTGAAATCTGGCTTGTATCTGCTCCCTTATAAATTGCAATATAGCCATACACGTATAAAATTTGTTTCTTTAATGGGAAGAAGCATTCAATTCTTTTTTGCATGGTAAAGGTGTGAGTATTTCTTGGCTGCTCTTACATATGTGTTAACAAGTTTTAAATTTTGGTTGTTGAATAGTCATCTGCATTTTTGCCTTTGGAAGTAAAACCTTTTGAGAAGTTAGAAATGGAAATACACAAAATATTTCACATATGCTACTTTTCATATGCTTTCTCTTAATGAAATACATCTTACCTTCATAGTTACTTTTTGGCTTTTATTAATGATTTCTGTGATTATCATATGGGTTTCATATGGATTCAAGTCTGGACTCTTTCAGTCCAAAACCTGTTGCTATGGAAAGGTGTTTAACCGTTGGAAGTGATTTGGGGACATCTTCCTATTCTCTTTTGGAGGCTGCCATCTTGTGTTCTGAAAACAAAATTTCCATTACCATTCTCTCACTACTCACTGTAGTTATGAAAATGGCTTTTCAATTGTGAACGCAGTGCAGATAAATGCTGCGGTATTTACCCTAATGTGTAAATAGTCAGATATACTCGTATGTAGTCATTCTTTTGTCTTAAAGCAATGGGATCCTAGTAATCTTTGAAGGATGTTTACTTTGAAACCCATTGCTGGTCACTGAGAAGACAACTGGTATAAAGACCTTTGCAGCAGACATTTGGATTTGATACTGAAAGAACAATTTCTTGCAGATTTTACATGAGATTACAAGAAAAATTTTGCTAGCAATGTTATTACTTAGAGATAAGAGTGTGAGGTATGCAGAATTTGATATTAAGTAACACATTTTTGGCTACTTCTTCCAACTTGTTCCTTAAAATTATCTTCAAAATTGTAAAACTAGAAGTAAAAATTCAACTGAAGATTCAAATTTCACTAAGATTCTTCTATTTTTTTTTCTATTTTATTGTTTTAGTCTTGCTTCTAGTTTTATGCTAATTTTGTTTTCTGCAACTTTTTTTGTGTGTGAAAATGCAAAGGTTGCTTCATGTTTACTAGCAGATTATCATTACGATCTTTCAGAGCTTTAAGGTTCAGGATGCAGTAGATCTGTATCTTTCACCACTTCGTGGTAAAGGTGATGAGCAATCTTCTTGAATTTATAGCATGAAATGAGATACATTCAGAACAGCTTTAACATCAGGGAAATGTTTAAGTTTTCAGTGTCTCACATATACAAAAAAGACTTTTGAAAATTGGTGTGAACAGGGAGGTTTTGGTTTTTTACAGACATTAGAATTGATTTGCCTTGTTGTTCTTTATAATAGCAGTGTATTTTCCCAGTCTCTTTATAGAGTGAGTTAAGCAGAACTTTGCTGAAAATTCTACTACCTCTCTTTCTGAAATGAAACTCAGTGATATTTGGAAATTCATTTCAAAATTATATTTTTCCTACCTGTCAAGCTGTAAGGGCTCTGAATTATTTTTGATTCATGTATAAGGAAAAAAGAAAGTACATGTGATACACCCAGTGAAGAGGTGTTGCAATTATTCTTGATTCATCCATGCTCATGATGATATAATTCTAACAGAGCTGCTTCACTGTATGATGTACTCTTAGGGTGCTTTGCTTATTACGTAAAGCCTTTCATGTTTATTTTTAGCACAAATTTACATTGAACTGAACATGAAGTCTGTATTCTCAGTCATTAAATAAATTAAACCTGCTTGAAGCAATCAACGGCAGGTAATAGAAAAGCAAGGTATTTCAATCGTGAAACTGTTAGGAAGCATGTGAGACAGCTCAAATGCAAATTTAAACTGATCACTGAATTATGAATAAAACATAACTAAAATGCCATTAAAAAGGATACTGTTTCTAGAGCTAGTATAGAGACTCTACAGTTGCTTTTGGGATAATCTGTGCAATTGCTAAGGTTCACTGAAGAAAAGAAGGAGGAAATGGTTCAGAGTACCAATTTGTCTACAGCCCTAAATGCAGAATGGACTTTTTTGAGAAAGTCAAGTAAAATGCACTCTCGTTTTTTAACAAAATAATAAACAGGGAAATGAGTGTCTTACATGGCTTGTGTCCTAGAAATGACTCTACCATTGAAGTTCTACACATTGCTGTGTAGATGCAGATCCCAAAGGGCCAGCTGACAACCAGAACACATTTCTTTATCCAAATATAGCAACTTTCAAACCTAGTTAGATAAGAAAACTAGGGCTTGCAAAGCTGAAAAAATTAGTAGCTTGTCAACAGTGCTGCATGAAATAAATATACAGTTGTAGATAGAAACACAGAACAGGTCAAAATCAAGTACTTTCCTACTACAATATCTAATATTACTGTATGCATTCAAGGTGCAGATACATTATCATCAAAAGTACGGGCGAAACCAGAAAATCCCCAGGCTTGCTGTTAAGCTGGCAGTCCCAGCAGATGGAAGAAAATTACAATCATGTATTGCTCTTAAAGACAATGTTAAAAGAGAAGCTGCCACAAGGTGTCATCTTCAGATGTCAGGGGAAGGGATGGATGACACTGTAATTAATTTAGACTACTGTTATGCTGCTTCAAATTGCTTAAGCTGCTACCTTATTAAAGCGGAGAGCAGTGCATGGTGCTTTCCCAGGAAGAAACAAGAGGAAAACGAGTAGTAGTCTGGAAAAATAAAAGCTGCTCTAGAGGCTATTGGCTTCCATTAATTCTATTTGGATAAATCCAGCAATCGATTTTCTTCTGGGAGGAAGATTCTTACTACCAGCCAAACATATCTAGCAAGGCTATCACTAAATGACTGGAAATATGTTACATGACAAATACTGCAGAAAGTACTGGGCCAGAGCTATGGTTAACATTTTCCTCATAGAAACAGCACTTTCATTTCTTTGGGTTAGCTAAAATACAATTGTTCAATAGACTGAACTCGCTGAATCCTCATCCTTGTCCAAAACCTAGAAAAAAAAGCTATTCTTTGTTCTTATCATTATTCTGAAACTGAAATATATCCTTTCCGTCACTGAGTAGCAGGTTTTTTTTCCCTCAGCCAAAGCAGAAAGATCTTGTCTGCAATATCAATCTTTTTTCTTTCAGCAGAAAAGCGATACAGCAATTTTAATGTGAAAAGTCTTCAATTTCATAGGTAGAGAATAAAGGTAAAATGAAGGAGTTAAACTGAATTCAGGTTATCACTTGATGCAGCAAGAAAGAGGTGTGTCTCAACTGTGGTTTCAACAGACATGCTAAAATTACCCGGCCTAATGAAAAAGTAGACTTCATGATTTCAGTGAGGATCAAAAGCAGTGAGATGAAATCTTGTAACATTCCCTTCAGGGCTGGGGTGGGAAGGGGGAAATGTGTCTGAAATCTCCCATCGCGTCTGTGATAAAGACTCCTTTCCTTGGCTTGCTACACCTAAAGGATTTAAGTATGACCCAGTAATCTTTGCTTAAAGAAACTAAGTTGTGGGTACTTCTTCTGAACTTTTGAAGTTCAGAAGTTTCCCAGACTTCCTTCCCAAATGTCTCCCCTGTGGAACATCAGGTTACTGTGGCAGGAGAAAAAGGAGAGGGATGGACACACAAGCTGCAGCATCCGGGAGTCTCCCCATCACAGCGCTGTAAATAAGCAGAAGAATGCTGTTAAGTAAAGCATGGGGTAGACTACTGAGCAGCCATTCCTGCTCACTCTGAGGCTGCAGTTAATCCTGTGACTTCAGGAATAATTTACACAGGACTATGGGACCAGAGGTGGCAAATGTCCCATATAAGCAAGCCCTTCTTTTAGGGTGCACACCTTAGTTCACTCATTTATCAAGTGACTGTCTCCAGGTTACTCTGCATCTCTTGAATACCTGTTAATGGTATCAAACAGCTTGTAATAAAAAGGAAAAATAATATACCTCCTGAGATTACTTTCTACCTGAGGACAAGTGCTCTTTTATGCAAATGAGCTGCTGGTTCATTTTCTGTAGCACCCTGCTTTTCCTTTGCATTGTGTACAGACAACTCATTCCTTGAACAGGAGGCCTGAAGATCTGTCTGACAGAGCTTTCCATCTGTGGGACTGTGTGCTTGGAGGTGCATCATACTTTGCTGGAAGACTGGCGCAAGAGGATGTCCCACCTGCTATGATCTGACTGGTGATACAGTTTAAAAATTCAGCTGATTCTTCTTTTCCAAGAAGGCATAAACTGCAACTATTTTTTTGTGGCTCCTAAGAGATTATAATATGGAAATGAGTAGCACTAAAGCTACTCATAATTTTTATGGTGTTTAAGCTTTTCACAATGTTGTGTAAGCTTTTGCCAGTGAGACTCCGCATGTAATTGTCTCTTGTTCTGCAAACGCCACAGCACGCGGGCAGCAGAGGATTCAGCTGGTTATAGGCTTTCACCAGCATCTTGGGAATTTGCAAAACCAGTGAAATTATCAGGTGTTCTTTCTGCCATCCTGTGGCAGCACTGACATACTGCAAAGGGATGGTCTTGTCAAGTTTTGTTAAAACATGAACTATAGTGTGATGCTGGGGCTGTAATGAGTCGCCCTGATCCTTGTTTCGAATGGAGTTGTTATTCCTGGTGTGTATTCATACAACATGTGTGCTCAAAGATATGAACAATATAGACTTCCACCCCTCCCCCCCGACATGAAATTTAGCATACATTGCAGCTAGCTGCAATTGTTATTTGTTAGTGAGTGAACAATGATGTTTATTGTGGTTCCTATGACAAAAATGCAAAGGAAATTTCTTCTGAATTTTTGAATAATTATGTATTCACATATTTCTGACATAAAAAGGAGTTATATTAACTACTAACGTTAAAATTAGAAACTCCATGAAGGGTTGCTGCTAAATATGCTTAGAAGCAATTTGTCTTTAGCTCCCAGGTAAAGCAGCATTATTGTTATTACATTATTTTCATTCTTTTACCCTGGAATGACTATAATTTCATGACAGCTAGATAAAATTTGAATTTTTAATGATATTTAGTGCATAATGACAATATGCCTTCAATTAGACCTCAGAACTTAAATTTCTTAACACCTCTGTGGAATTAACACAAAACATGTGTGGTGAAAACACAAGATGTATATTAGTTTGTTCCTCAATTATTGTTTTCTTAAACAGATTTCTGTGAGTTCAGATTCTATGAGTGGAAGAGTCTGGAGTAGAAAGTGTTTGTGTCGGGCGCTACTAACATAAATTGATCAGTGAACTATCTGAATGCAAAAAAACCTGACCCAAACTTGTCTCCATTCTTAAAAATGGATTTTAACTTTTTTTAAAAGCTGGAAGTTACACCTCTATTTGTAGATAATGTTTTTTTTTCCTGGGGCTATGCATGTGCTTTGGTGCTCTACTAGGATAAGTGTTCAGCTTTCTGGAGGATAGGTTGTGCACACTACGTATTAAAAGAGATTTGTGATATAAACTTGGAGATATCATTCTGCGTTCTTTGGCACAGAGACTCCGTGATACACATGGCACATGGATGCCAGTCCAGGAGTTCAGGTACTGCAGGTTGGTCTGGTTTTACATGAGATGGACAAGTTTCATTCTGATGTACTTGGCACATCTGTTACAGGTTGTTCCAGGTGTGGCCTCCTGAATGCCTTTGGTTTTCCGGGTCTTTTTATTTAACTTGGATTGCATAATTTCTAAATGGAAAATTTACCTTAAAATATTTTTCTAGCCCATAAGAAATGTTTTTTTTAGTCCTGTAAACCACTTCACTATTTACTAAAGAGACATGGTGAAACTATAGAGAGAGAGCAATTCTGAATCAAGGAAAATTCTGGGTATTTAATAGTAGCAGTAAAATAAGAACAAAACAAAACTATGGCTGAACGAATTAATTTCCTCATTCTGTATTCCTTATATTTAGATATTTGTACTTTGACCTATCTGTATATTAACTGGGCATTTGACCCTTTCTTTTCTAACACTGGGAAACTAAATAATTTAGAAATTTTATAGCCTTTGAGGCATTCATACATATATATATATATGTTTATACCTTAGTGTATTCATCCTGTTTGCTTGAAATATGTCACAAGCAACTTTCCATTTGGTGGATACAAAAAATATTTCTATTTTCAGCAAGGCCATTCTGGAAGAGTGAATTGTTTCTCTGGTTTATGAAACTTATTTATACCCATGATATGTTCATTGATTAAATATGTATATATGTGCATTGGGCTTTATGTAACAGTGTGTATTGTACAGCAGAGGGAGTATTTTGTCAGGAATCGAGAAGGCTATTTGTCACTGCGTCACTGAGCACTTGGCATATCACCAGCTTTAGCAAGATATACTGTATCTTTTTATCAGAAACAATCAGGCACTAGCATGTTAAACACTATACAAGTGCAGAGGTTGGATAGGATAAGCTTTGAGTTACTAAAACCTTTCATTTTGTCAGCATGTACAGAATAGATATCAGTATTTCTGAAAATGGAAAGGAAAATGGATATGCATGTTAAAGATGAAATGTTCAGTTGCTATAAGTATTTATCTTTTCTATAGATTGGGATTTTAAAATGTTCTTTGAGAATTAATTAGTTTTGAAGATCATCTCTCCCCTTTCTGCTGCCTAAATCAGTATTTCCTAATGTCTAAGATTTTAGACTCTTTATGACTTGTACTGCTCTTTGTGCGAATTTAAATAGTCCAATACCTATGAGCTTTATAGCATTTGCCACTCTTCTGCTGTGGCTAAAGTGCAGTATTTTGGACATTATCAGGGGGTCTAAACTGTGCAATGAGAGATGTGGGCAATTGTGTGAATGTTCTTCCATTCAGGGTTAAATCTGAAATAATTTAAAAAATATTTACAGTGCATAGGTTGAGCAGCAGGAAGGAGAGGGACCAAATTAATTCCAATATTCTCGTGACTTACTTTATTACTGTGTTGCCCAAGATTTCAAATTTTGGACCAGTATCTTTTGTACAAGGCAGGTCTTAATTAAAACCCCAAAAGAACCTTTTCCTTATGCTCTTACAGATGAGGTGTCCATTTACAGCCTAGTAACCACAAAGGTAAATTGACTTTAAATTGATGATATCTCTCTGCTTTATCCCTGTGCTCCCTTCATCAAAAGTGATTGTTGAAGTCTATTGAAATTCTAGGGAACAAGCCATCATTGCAGCTCTGGGGTTTACTTCTTTTTTTTTTTTTTTTGGTGGGTGTTGTTTGGTAGTTTTTTGGGATTACTTTGTTTTGTGTTGTGTGGTTTTTGTTGTTGTTGGTTTTCAGTTTTGTTTGTTTCTTTTTTGGGGGGGTGTGTGTGTGCTTTTTTGGGTGTGGGTTCGTTGTTGTGTTTGTGTATGTGTGTTGTTATCTTTGGTAACAACTGGCAACAACTTCCAGTTAGAAAAGAAAGTGGCTAGAGTATGCTAATGACTTAAAATATTCGATCACGTTTCTGTTATTTCACATTTCCTATTAGAATTTCTTTTGAAAACTAGATTTATTGTTACCTGACATCACAATAAGAACTGTACAAAACCACTGTCCTTAACAGAAGGCTTTTGGCAATTCAGTCTTATCACAGTAGTGTGTGTCAGCAACGTGGGGCTCAAATCCTAGTGGGGTTTATTAAGTCTTCATTCTTGTATGTTAGGCTGCTTGTTAGAGATCTGTCAAAACAAGATGCATTCAGTTTTATGGTGATGCGAGAGACCTCACCTTGCCATTTTATTTCAAAGACTTATTTATTTATTTATTTTAATTTATAAGAAAATGAATTCAAGATATAAAGAAAACTTCTCCACTGAATACATAGGAAGCTTCCTGGACACCTCATATACAATTTTGTTGGCTCCTTTATACGTATTTTTTGTAAAAGCCCTGTTTTTCCCTTTATACGTCATGTCAAACAGTTCCTCCTTCTCTATTGGATACAAAGTCCTCTGTTGCCTGGTTGAATCCATCTGGTGCACAAATCTTGTCCACAACTGCACCTAGAGTTGGGACCTAGTGTGCTTCCAGGGCAGCAGGCTCCAGTCCTGGCTCACTTGTCATTTCTAGTTTGCTGTTTCAGATGTAAAAGCTTAAAGATGTTTTGTCTAACATCTCTGAAATCTTGAAACTTGTGTTAAGACATCTTGAGGCTTCTCAGTTAACTGTGCTTCATCATGGTAACAACACTGGTTTGCACGTTAACAGTTTTGAGACCTGCCTGGCCAACAGAATAAGAAACCTTTTGTTTTGCACTAGCATTTACTCCAACCTGGTCTTTAAGAAAACCAGCAGAAGTCTGGATCTTCTCTCTAGCCTTTACTTCCCTGTTATTTTTTTTGTTTGTTAGGACCTGCTGAGTGTAGCATGTGCCTAGTGACATGATTGTAGCCACCCTGGATTCCAGTCCTGGGATTTTTGTTCTCCTCAGTCCAACTTTTCTCTGTAGCCAAACTTGTTGCTCTAGTGGTGGAATTTCCTATTTAACATGTCTATGCATTGAGGTCTTTATTTAATCCTTCATTTTGATGTCCTTGATAGATGAAGCGAGACAGTGCAGTGCATCATGCATCTCTCAGAATAATGCATCCATTTCTCATGATTTTGTTTACAACTTTGAATACAGCATGGAGTAGAGATCCCTGAGATACTGCTGAATAATCTAGCTCCAGAACCCAGAAGCAGCAGAGTGACATCAGTATGGTACTGTACTGGGAATAATTAGGCTTGCTTGAGAGGCAGGTCTAATTAGCCCATGCACAATGTTGCTGTAACGAAGTTATATTCTCCCTGAGACCTCAGCTAATATCCCTGCATGGTGCTTTATATACGTGCTAGTTTGGCTCTCTCTGACATGGTGTTGCATCGCACTGAGTAAATATGTATTTCAAAGGGTAAATGGGGGTCCAGCAAGAAAGCTTTATTTTTTTTTTCTTTTTTTTTTTTTTCTTGTTTGTTTGTGTGGCTTTTTTTGTTGGTGGTGGTTTTGCTTATCATTTGCA
Source organism: Ceryle rudis (assembly GCA_033439905.1). Taxonomy (NCBI): domain Eukaryota; kingdom Metazoa; phylum Chordata; class Aves; order Coraciiformes; family Cerylidae; genus Ceryle; species Ceryle rudis. Next base: position 43,319 of record JAAGNO010016284.1, on the reverse strand, counting down.
AAGGTATCTGTGGAGTACTGTTCTGTCATCCTTGCACACTGGGAGCATCCAATTGACAAGAGTGAAACAACTTGCTTAAAATTCACTAATTCACTTAGAAAAGAGCTGTGTTGTTCAAGATCTTAAAGGTTTAGACTTACGAAAATATTACTTCTCATGGAAATACTTATAAATATGACTGCATATAATCATGTAAGTTATCAGATCTCTATTAATATCCCTCAATGGCAGCAACAGCCTTTACTTCTCTATGTTAATTCTGTCAAAATGTTAGACAGATGTGGTTCAGCCAATTAAGAAACTTCCATTAATTTTTCTTATGCCAAGTTGAAAAGTATTGCTGATGACCTAGTCTCAGTGCAGCCTGTCTTTCATCATTGTTTTCAGTTTTTAGTCCTGTGGAGTCCTCCTGTTCTCCATAAATTTCTGGCACAGACTTGTAGAAAATATATCTGCTGAAGGGCCTGTTGATTATGGGATTAATTTGTGCTTCTTTTTCAGTATTGTTGAGGCTGATTTGTTCTCAACTTTGATTTTGTAATTTTTTTTTTTTACCTCTGTTGTGAAGACGTGTGTCTAAAATATTTAAAACTAGTTCCAGAGCATGTGAAATGAAGTGCCCTGAATGATGTGATGACCCAAGTAATCCCCAGATATTTACCTTGAGAATTTCTAAAGCTTTAATTGGGCAAAGCGAGACATTTGGTACTGGAACTCTGCTATGCCCTAAGGCTGAAAGCTTCCTGTGCAGTGAACAGCACAGGCACCACACCAGTCTGAGCACTGGGCACCGTCCAGGTTTGGTTCCTTAGTTTCCCACCACGGTCTAACAATTGCCACTCAGATAATTGACTCTGAGAATAATGTCAGCAAAACTATTTCTGAAGAGCAGGGAGGAAGGTAATACTTTTCTGTAGCTTTGTCAAGCTCTGAATCCACTTTGTGGACAATATTATAAAATTTGTGACTTCCCCTGAAGTACTGATTCACCGGACCAGTACAGTCATCTTCTTTCACCAGAATGGAAGTGACACTGCTGCTGGTCTCAGTGCTAGGAGAAACATATCTTTTTGACCCTTGTAAAAAATATCTCCTTTCACATGCGCACAGAGTAATTGTGTCCTTAAAAAAGTTGGTCTTGTATAAAGAATGAACGTGGATTTTATGTGATGAGGGCAACTAAGGCCATTGAGAGTGAGACAATAGGAATGCAGAGATCAATTAGGAACGCAGTAGTTTGTCAAATGGAATATTTTTTTTCCCAAAATAATTTTTTGTAAGGTCACCTGAGAAGAATTTTATAAACTAATATTTTAGAATGTAAAATGGAAACCCACTGTGCCTGCACATGCCGTGGTTGAGATACAAATACGGAAGGCAGACTTAGGCTGTGAGAATGTTTGTTTGGCTTTTTTTTAAAGGCTATGGTATTCCAATATAGAAGCAGTACTTAAGCCAAATGATACAATCTCTTTGGTGGTTTATGAAAATGTTTACCTTCCATTAAGCTATTAGTAACAAAAACTGATTCCACATTCTTCACTGTAATTCTTGCTTTAATGTTGAAGGAATTTTATAAAATACTAGTATAAAACAAAACATTATAATTCTTTGTGTCTAGCTATAATAAGAAAGTATGAAGTACCTCATCACATAGTGAGCACAGTTCCAATCTTTGGGTTTCTTCTATTACATATATTTCATATTTTGATGTTGGTCTTCCAGTGTGTATTTGTACAAATACTGGTTTCACTGGGGATTGCCGAAAGGAAGAAATGTGGACTCTGAAGCACCAAAATACTGCTTATGTTAAATATTTCTCTCTATTCTTATTCAAGTGTGGGTTTTTCCCTCTACATCCAAAGATGTTTTATGCCTTTTATCTGAAATACTTAAACCCTTCTGAGATTTTCTTTCATTCTTTTCTTGGTCTGTTTGATTATGTTTTATGTCTGTTTTCAAGGATCATTTTCATCTAACAAAAGCAATGGTGTCTTAGTAGGAAACATGATTTATTTATTTTATTTTGGATAATATCATTTGTGAATTCAGTCACACACTGAGTGCACCTTGCCAGAATATTAATTTCCTACAAACATGAGAGCAAATAGGGAGATGTACTGTACATTTTGATCATGAAGTTAACCAAATTCAGCTTACTGCAGAATTGGAATTTTGCTCCACAATTGTAATTTTGTTTCTTCATGCTGGTTACCCTATTTAGATCTAGAAGAAAGCTTTGTACAGGGGAAAAAAAAAAAAAGCTGGAGAAGGTATTAGAGATTTTTTGGGTTGGGGAAAAGAGGAATTGCACAGTAATTTTCTTATGTGGGAACTAAGCATGTTAAATACATCAATATTAACTTTTAAAACAAATTAGATCAAACAAATCACTGTACTTTTGATCTGTTTTAAAGGCTTCAGACATTTTTGTCACAGCGTTCTGGTTGTTTCTGGAGTTGTTGATGCTTCGATTTTTAACAGGAACAAAACAACTCCCGAAACATTCCTATTTTTAAGTGGAATACATAACTGAGGACTGTGGCTGTACTGACACCTATCCTATGGAAAAACCAGATTTATTTTTTTTTAAAAAATGACCTAGTTGATCCACAGTATCGCTGCAACTGCATTGCAAGGTTAATGTGGGCTTTTATTCACTGAGTGCCTCAGCATGTTCATTTTCCAGGTACTAAAAACTCTATATTGAGTTTGAAGTTTTTACAATTTAAAGTTCGGTCTTGCTGGTGGGATGCAGGCTAGCGTTGGCGGGGCAGGAAAATGGTTTTGTTTGTAGCATATAATATGTACTGCACATAACTGCATTCCTACTATATCTCACAGCACCTGAACAAAAACGTTATATTGTAAATTGTTTTGATATCCTACCAGGTGATGAAAGGTTTGATGCTGCGTTTCCATGAGAGCTCAGTGAGAACAGTAACTGGGAATGACATGGGTGTGTATCAGTGAACAGGGAGAAGAAATTTACCCAGCAGAGGGCCGTGCAAAGAACTGTCTTTACTAAAACAAGGATCTATTGAGCTGAAGAAATCTGAGGTAGGCAAGTTCCAGATAACAAGATAATAATAACAAATTGTGGATGACCTGACTGTGCTCGTCCGCAATTCTGTCACCAAGAACCAGGGACAGGCTCCTCATACAGATACTAGTAGGTCACTTTGCTCAACAAGTTCTCAGTCCTCTGCAAACATTTGGCATTTGTGGTTGTGCTCTAAAACTTCCAGCCTACACAGGACATTACTTTTCTACAGGTCCCCTCTGTCAGAGGTTATCTGTAGCAGAATACATTCTTCCATTCTCAGAGAAGGAATGAAGGCGTGCTATTGCCATGTGATCCTTGTATCTCCAGCCCTAGAGCAGGCTCCTCTCAATAGGATATTTGTGTTAACATCATTTTCTGCAAAAGATCATAATTCTTGGTGACAAGCTAAAATTCAGCTTGGACTAACACAGTAGCCAGACTGTTTATAGACCATTTTAAGGTGGAAGTTGTTAACTGAATTAATGGGGAAAACTTTTGAATTGTAATGAAGATGATGAAACAAGATTTCCAGTAGTTGACTGTGTTATGTAGCTGGTGCCAGTACCCTCAGGATAATTCATGGAAGCCTTTGCATATTGGAGAGTTGGGTGTAGAACTGCAGTATGTATGAGCTGAGTAGATGTGCACTGTGGATGCTTTCACCAAGACTAAACTGCATGTAGCTCTAGGTTAACTCACTAAGATAACCTAAAGTGATAGCTTTACGTAGAAAATCACATATGAATTTAGTAATTGGAAGAGGAAAAGGAGTCAGGCAGGATGAGGGAATCCTGGAACTAGATTAAGAGCTATAGTGATAACTTTTAAACTCAACTAAATGACTATAGTTTGATCTCTTCTGCTTTCCTCTTTTTGTCATCTCATTTTGCATGTGCTTTTAGCTTTTGGAGCAGACTCAAAGGAGATGTGCCTAATCATGGTAACACTGTTCTGGCATATCTCGGCCCCTTGGAGGGGAAGCAGTTCCCCAGAACTTGCATCTTGATAAACATTTAAAACTTCTGTTCTGGACATAGTAATGAAATTTCAGAAAGCTAGAAAAAAGCCACAGCAAAGCCACAGACTACCAGCCACATCTTTTGAGTCTTGCCCAGTGGTTACACTTTTGGTTTTGAACTAATTATTTTTTCAAATATATGTCTCCTTTTTACCTAGGAAATTTTTCTAAACAAGTAGTAAATACAGAAGAGTAATGATATGGAGAAGGCCTATTCTTCATGTCAATCAGTGTATATTGTAATTTTTAAATTTATAAATGGTAATCTAAGTCCATCTTTTAGATCTTCAGTATCTCTTTTGAAACTTCAGCTAAAGAAATTGAAGAAAACTAACATGTTCTTTCAGGAACACTTTTAGCATTGTACATTCTGATTTTGATTTTGCTCTATAGGAATACTTTTATAAATAATATATATTACATAGATATAAGAATAGATACTTTTATAAAGTATATAGCCAGAAGGGTGGTCTCATGGTTGGATGAAGGAATGTCTCATAATTCAGCTCAAATTTGTAACCTGTCGCATTACTTAATATCTTAAAAATTTAAAAAGTTCCACAGTCTGGTGTTCTTCATTTTTCAACGAGAGAATTAATTGAACTGACAAGGTATGAGGAAAGTGTTATAAATCTTTTTCTAATGAACCTACATGTCGGAAGCTGAGACCAAAAGCTATAGGCAGTTTTAATACAAGATAGGTTTGACTTGATCTTGGCAATGAATTCACTAATATTCTGTTGCAGGCACTTCTCTTAAAGTTGATATTTTGCATATAGTACCTGATATACGTATAGATCACAAGGATAACTATGGCATGCTAATCTTTGTGCTCTGTGTCGGAGCACATAAAAATGCAAGTCAGTCGAGCAAATCATTGGCAGAATGGTTGGCTAGTAGAATTCCAATAAGAATTTATTTCCTTTCTTCTGCTAATGGTATTTTATATAAACTCACATCAAGTATTCACTCTTGGGGGTTTGTTAGTTTGTTTGCTCTCTGTGTTTTCTTTTCCCCTGGGAAGTGGTGGTTCTAACATCTTTAAAGTTTTGACGTGCTTTAAAATAAAGCATCCCAGGCAGACATGATTACTGTTTTTTGTTGTGTGGGGTTTTTTTTGTGTTGGGCTTTTTTGGTTTTCTGCTTTTCTGTGAATAGCAGATGTCATAATTTACTGGCTATACTTGAGTTAGTTGTCATCAGTTTGACTAACAGTATGTAGTTATATAAAAATGTTTGCAGTTACTGAATGGAACCAGCTTATTTTCTAACCATAAGGATTTTTAGGAAAATAGAGAAAGATAACTGTATCACTAGTGAGCTGTTGGCTTTGTATGGAGTTAATTGCTGCTTATAAAATATAAAATATGGCACTTCTATGCCAAAGTCTTTTTAATGCCAACAATATAAAAAAATTCCATTTATGATGCAAAAACTCGTTTCACTGATGCCTTCAATCTGCAAATCTCCACTTGAATTCAAGAAGTGAAATGGCAAATTTAATTTGTGCAAGACAGAAAGTAGAGACATTAGACTTTACACTTCTGTCCTCAAAGGCGTTTTTATGACATTATGTGACATGAATAAAGATAGGGTGAATGTAGTGGTTTTTTTTTATTTGGGATAGAGAAGGATGAAGGAGAAGTGATGCAAATCTATTAAATATTCAGCAACACAATTTAAGTGTATGCTAAATTCTTGGGGAATGCTTGACAGTGGAAGTCCAGCTTCACAGCTGTATTGGGTTTAATAAAGTTAGGCTTTTTTATTTTTATTAAGTGTCTTTAGAGGAATATATTATAGTATCCTGATTTTCATCCTGATTCTTAATACAGATTTAGAGTTTTGGGAGCATATCCCACTGAATCCTTCCCATGTTCCCTTTGTGGATATAGTCTACCAGTAAAAAACTGCATCAGGTTGTCTTCCCCATGGTGTCAGCTCTGCATGGCTGAAGAAATTCAGCTGTGTTATCCCATATGCTTCATGAAACCATTAACAGCTAAGAAGCCCCCAGCCTGAATAGCAATTTAAAGAATAGTCAGAGGCAAGCTGGAGGATTAATTCAGGTGAACATTCATATCTAGGTTTGTAGAAAATACAGGGTTATTTTCAGGGGAAAATAAAATAAAATCTCAGTAGTACTGCACCAGTTTACTATCAGTAAAGAATAGCCGAAAGAAAGATGTAACTTCATGGGCAAGAAAAGTCAAGGGCAGAAAAGGAAAAAGTCAAGGACAAAATACAAAACATGCTCATATCTTTTCTCTTATAACTTATATATTTTTTCTTATTTTAGAAAAGTTTTCAGATCATGGAAGGTATTTATTCTGTATTTTTTCGTAATTACTGAGCTGGCTTTTCTCAAGGTAGTTAGGCTGGTGTGATGAGAAGCGCTGCTTCTGGTTGGAAATACTTAATTTATTTTGTGGATGTTAATCTTAGAATGCCTGTGCGTGCCATTCCTTACTCTTATTTTTTGTTCCATTTGTCTTCCCATTCCTTATTCTTACCCTCACTGCTCATTGGGGAAAAACAGCAATTACAAAACTCTGTGCACTTGTTCATTTTCTAGTTTATGAAATTATTTAATCATTGGAAATTAACAGTTGCCCACCATTGTCTATTGGAAAGTAAAGCAATTAATTCACTGACAACATTACAAACCCTTCTTGAGCAAGATGTGGTGTATATAGGAAAAGAAGAGTTTCAGTAGTGTTTGGATTAATTTCCATGGAGTTACTATACTGACACTTTTCTCCTAGCTACCATGCCTTTCATTAAAAGCAGTTTAAATTTAGGAGAATTATTTTGATCTTCTAGGTCTCCTAACTAACAGAGTTTAATTCTGGTAATTAAGGTCAAACTCCTTAACAAACAAACAAAACAAAACTGCAAAAAAACCCCCCTCAAAACCTGAAAAAAAAAAAGAGGAAACGCACCTGAATAATCTGCTGCTTAAACTCAAATTTAGAATTTACAAAATTCTTCTATTGTATCCCCTTATGCAGTGTCATGAAAGTCGATCACACTTCCTCTATGCTTTCTTCCTGCTGATACAGTTTGAGTTGAGCAGAACAATTTCGTTATTAAACTAAGTAAAAAGCCAGAATCTATCAATGTAATTTTTGTATGCTGTGCTACTCTGCTGTTTAGTGTCAAGACCAAAACCCAGAAGCATTTCAGAGCTGAGTGTTGTTAGACTCTCACTCAGATCCCACAGTCACATTGAATGTGAACGCTACCCTTTTGTGAGTGAGTTTGGTTTGAGGGCTGGTACTATAACTTCTGGCTGTCAAGGTCTAAAATTCTCAGGAGAGGAAATTGCAGTAAACAATGTAAAGTCAAATAGATGCCCTGGGTGCTTTGCTGTAATGAATATCGAGAAGAAACATAGTTAAACAGTTCCCAAATCCACTTTATGCACTGGTGACCTGCTTTTTTCCTCGGAGATGTTTACTTACTGGGCATACACCGTGGTCCGAATCCATTTCCCTGCCAACATAAATAAAGCTGCAAAGCCTATTTAAATTAAATAGGTAACAATAACGATATTTCTTTGTTTACAAACTACAGAGAGTTTTAGAAATTGTGTTTTTATATTGCTGGCTTCCAAACCAGTTTAGTAGATCTATAATCTTAAATTTAAAATCTACTTTTTTTTGTGCTTGTATTTGTATATTGTTGATGAAACCAGGGCATTTGCCCTTTTGAAAGATGATCAGGTGTGTAAATCTAGTTACCCAACAAATATGTTAGCAGATCTGTATGTTGATACTGGTTGGATTGCAAGAAAATATCTTTCAGAGAGACAATATTTCTGTTAATATTAGAGTTCTGGCTTTCACATGAAGACATTTAGCATATTCCCATAGGTCATATTTGTCCTCATGTCTATTCATATAAATATAAATTGCATCTTACCCTTTAGGATGATGTCACAAGTGATATTTATTATCTAACATTTAGAAGTGACTTATTTTGGGTATAAGTGGGAGAGAGAATTGCAGGTTTGTGCCCTATGGTTTCATACCTGAAAGGGGTTGAGAGTCAGTGGATCAGATCCACAAAAACACTTATTCATGTGACTAGACTTGTGCTTATGCAAGTTCCCACTTCAACAATTATTTGAATGTAAGCATTTGGCGGGGGGAGGGGTGTGTCTCTTTGTGCTCAATGAATAGTACCTATTCCATATTTATTTTATTTTCATTAGTCTGTGCATATTGCACACTATATCCACACCTGATGCTGAATACATAATTATTAATTTATTCTTAAGTGTTTCAGTGTCAATCACTACTGTAGTATTTACATTTTTCAACAAGATTTAATGAGCTTACTGAATGGAGAAAAGTGATATTTCATCAATTGGGAAATTGGAGACCAGAGAGAATAAAGCTGAAACTGTCAACACTGAGCATGTACAAACTGGTTTTTGTTTGCTTTTTTTTAATCCCTGAGGTTTATTAGGTACATTATGTGAGTGGGTTTCCACAAAAACAATGCTCAGAGTTGAGAATGATCATCGACCACATTCTGATTTCTTCTCAAAGTACAGAATTATTGTATTTGATTTATTTTTTTTTAAAGTATTTACGTATGAGGATGCACGAGGAACTGAACTGCTTGTGTGACAGTTTTTCTATGAGGGGCTACAAATGGACCTATTGGTACTGCCAAAGATATTCTGCTCAAAATGGACAGGGATGTTCCCCACGGTGCATTCCCCGGCATGTGCGGGACCAGCCACTCTGTTGCATCAGAAGGGAGCTCTAGATGGAGGATTTGGCCGTCCAGGTCTCAGGTTGTATAGGC